>CM053774.1:5615935-5660252 GCA_028658325.1 Potorous gilbertii
GAAGAATCCCACTCTTTTTTTGTCCCAGTGTTTAATAGCAATTTTCCCAGTTAAGAGAGGTTTCCTAAAAGAAACAGGGCAATCATGCTTAAAGAAAAAACCCAAACCAAAAAAAAACAAGAAACAAAAAACAAAACCAACTCAAATCCAAGCCCTCTAACCATAGCACATTTAGGCTCACAGAGAGGAAGGCTTAAATTAAACACTGAGGCCAAGACAAATAGGAGAAATACAGGAGGAATTAGGGACAAAGAATAAAAACTGGTCTCACTTGCCAGACTTCAGGTTTCATGTTCAGGTCAAGGAGGGAGTAGGAAGCTGGTGGAGTCATGGCTCAGGGATGGTTCCAGAACAGGACGCCCTTAGACTTGGCACATTTAGGTGACCAAATTCTCATTACTCTTCATCATTAATTTGTAGGTTATTTGGATTCTTCATTATGTGAACAAAAGAACAGCTCAAAGAGGCAAGTAAAGACTATAGGTATTTTAGGGAGGGGAATGGCTTCTTGTTCTAATATATTTAGTTATTTTCCTCTATCTGATGTTATAGACAAGAAGAAACAAGGACTTGATGGGTGAATAATCTCAATACAAATATCCTCACTACAAACAATGGGTGATAGAAGTTTCCAGAAGATGAGCAGTCAGGGCAAGATCAGAGAAGAGAAGGTTGTGTGCAACAGTAAAAATGCAGTCTTCCTTGAGAGCCTAGGCCTAACATTTAAATTTTTTTTTTTAAATGATATTTTGGGACCCTTTCCAGGCTTGTTCTCCTATGTGAGGTTACAAATGCCCATCATCTCTCAGAGGGTTCTTAAGAGATTTGCATCCATGCTGAATGGGATTATGGGTTTAGATGTAAGATGTTTGTGCCCATGTAAGAAAAATATTTCCATATGGATTATCTAAATGTATATATGCATACACACCTCATGGGGAGGTCTGAATAGATATCTATGCAATCTGGTCTTCCTCCAAGAGAGATTAAGGATTTTGCCTTGAGGGAAGCCGGAGTGGGCTTGCATCTTGGCACTGGTTTCTTTCCTCACTTAGAGGGATATTATACTAGAAATACATACATCTCTCCCCCTTAAATGTTTCTGGTTTTGATGTATGATTTCTAGGAGCTCAAAACAAGCTATTTCCCCAGTAACAAGCCCTTACAGGGGAAAGTAGGGCTCAGCTTATCTCACCGGTTTGGCTCCTTCTCACAAAATGCAAGTTTCACAAAATACTTTCCCAAATAGCAAGTAATAAGAAAATTCATTTTGAAAGCAAAACAGAAAACAAAAACCAGAGAAGTTCTACATATTAGAATATATCAGAAAATATACAAGAACAAATGAATTCTCTAACTGTGCCAGTACTTGTAATGTAGTAAATACTTAATAAATACTTATTCCTTCCTTCCTTCCTTCCTTCCTTCCTTCCTTTATACCTTCCTACCTGCCTTCCTGCCCTCCTTCTGTCTCTGTAAAGATTTCCAGCATTTTCTAGGGAGATGTAAAAAGACCTCAGACCTAAACTGCATTTTCTTTTCATTATTCTGACATGGTTAAATGACTATGGCCAATCCCACATGTTTTCAATATACCCAAATAAAATCTGCTTTACCAATATTTATTCTCAGCTATCATGAAAACATCCTACAACTGCTCCAGAATATTGCATACTCCTTTTGGTACACACTAAGCTTTCAAATTATTTGCGACTTAACCGATCTCTGAAATAAACATACTAAAATGCCAGGTTGTCTACCATAAGCCTATTTCATTTTATACAATGTGGTCAATTTCAACCAAAATTCTTCATGCCTTTCAAGGTTTATTTTTTTCCCAAATAAACGGCCCAAACCCCAGAGATGACATAGAAGAATCAGCTATGCAGCATTAACTTCATCCTTATGAAACCTCCATATATTTGACTTCATTTCTTCAATGGCCATAGCAACAGCATGAGCTTTATTATGTCATTTCTTGTGCAAACCATTCAGATAACCCTTCACACAGAATTATAGCTTCTATTAAAAATGTGGACTCTTTCCCGAAGCTTCTCTCTCTCTCTTGTTTTAATATGAAACAATTGAGAGTTATGTTAGCACAATGGGAAAGAATTTTTATCCTTGTCAACGTCCTTAGGGGGCTTGATTAATATAACAAGCTCTTCCTTTCTGACTAATGAGGCTACTGGCTGTGCTAGCCTTCCCCAAACAATTGTATAATTCAAGTCCTTTGTATCTGGTGGGGTTTTGACAGATCAGTCAATAGCTCCTGGTGAAGAAAAGTATTCCTTTCAATTTCAATCAGCAAAAAAATCTCCAAGGAAATTCTCAAGCCTGATAAGCAGGCTGGACTTTAAATACCAGGCTCACCTGACTTCTGGCAAGCGATCAGTCTGATTCTCATCCTTTTTTTAAACAGAAATGTTGCATTCTGGGAATATAGGAGATAGAAAGCAGGCTAGAATGTGGATGACAGGGAGCACATAATTAATTCAGTCCAGGATGGGTCACCAAGGTAAACATTTGATTTCTAAGAGTTCTTTGGGTTGGGGTGGCAGGAATATATTCAACTTACAGACTGAAGATAAAAGGAAAATATTTCATTTTCATACATTCTTAGCCCTTTATTCTGTCTTTCCTGAATAGTCTCAATCCCGTACTTTAGGTTAGAGGATGCCGTGTCATTGTGTTTATAGCTATATTTACACAATGCCAAAGTGACCAATTGAGAAGTGAAAAATTCAGTTGAACCCATTATTTTTGGTGTCACCAGAAAAGATAGAGTTGTTTGACTGAATTCAATCATTTTTTCTCTCTGAATTCTGTCAAAACAGTTTCAACTGAGCATAAAATAAACTTCCGTAAACACTTGTGGAACTGACCAGCCACAGTTGCTATATTGGTGTAGTAGATAGCCAAATACTGTCATCAAAGGCAAACATTGGCACCAACGTAACTGCCCTCTCAGGGAACGGACCTCTGGTTATTAAGCAGATAGGAGAAAAGCCTAGACAAAGCCTATTGTACTTCTGGTATAAGAAAATGCAGAGATTCCACCCCACCCCCCAAACCCAACACCAAGTAGAGAATCCATACATTTCAAGTAAAGAAAGTGTAATTTTTAATCAGGTATAATAAAGGTATTTTCTGCTGTGCTGGACTGTAGACTCCTTGAAGGCAGGGAATTAGTTTTATTTATTTTGATTGAGTTTTTATCCTCACTTCCTACATGTTTGTGGAATAGAATTAAACATCCCTGTTCCCATTTGGGATTCAGCAAATATGGTCACTGTACTTTATAAAAGACCTGTTGGTCAGATCTCAAATGTCATGTTGAGCCTCCATAGTTTTGCAATGCGTAACAAAATTCATTCCTTTATTGAATACTCCTGTAGGCCAGATAGTAGGGAATGATAGAAGCTTAGGATGGAATCTCTGTTAACTCGAGTCATACCAAATCCTCCATTCTAAAAACCATTTTGAAATGGAACAGCCAACATTCTCAGAACTTTAAGCAAAATGTAGGAATTTTTGTGGATTGCCATGAAAATGGCAAATGATGAGCCATGATCATGACCACAATCTAAAACAAGGTCCCCATGTGTCAGGACAAATGTCTGGGTCAAATTACTGGAAAGATATGGGCAAGAGCTACCTAGGACAGGAAGGCATAAATGTGCTTTGATTTGCATTTTTGGAGGAAAAACCCAAATATGATAAGGATACTTAATGTTGGATTGATGGGTTAGGTTAAGTCTTTGGGAGAATACCAGCTAGAATCACAGATCCAGAAGAGGATTGGAATGCTGGAATTCAAATCTGGCCTCAGACATTTACATGTCGTGAGACCCTGGTCAAGTCATTTAGCGTCTTAACTACCGATAGGTTTCCTCATTTCTAAAATGGGGCAATAATAGCATCTACCTCCCAGAGTTGCTGTGAGGATAAAATGAAATGTTTGTAAAGCACTTTATTAATTTTAAGCCTTAAATGCTGGACACCGTTGTTATTAGTGTTGTGTTATACAAAGCTTCAGTAATCCATCAGTCACTTAGTGATGGTGACATGAATAGCTAGACTTTTTATAGTGCTTTAAGGTACTTTACATGTTATCTTATTTGGTCATTTGTTATATACCTTGTACTGTTTTAGTAAGAATGCAGAGATATTCTGCTTTCTCAGGGACTCTGGTGATTCCACCAGATATTCTTCCAGAGATTTAATCTAACCCATCAATCCACCATTAAGTGTCCTACCACATTTTTATTCCTCAAACTCCAAGGAGTATGCTTTATAAGCCCTTAAAATTCTTGGAAAATAAAGGTAATTGTTTAAATTTGAATATTAGGTGATAAATTTGACATGAGCCTTTAAACTAGAGACTTTAACTTTACCTTAGATACTTAGTAGCTGTGTGAATCTGGGCAAGTCACTTAACCTTGTTTGCCTCAGTTCCTCATCTATAAAATGAGTTGAGAAGGAAATGGGAAAGCACTCCTGTATCTTAGCCAAGAAAACCCCAAATGAAGTCATGAAGAGCTGGACAGGACTGAAATGATTGACTATCAACAGTGACTTTAAAAGGAGACAGAAAGGACTTCATTTATAAACACAAATATTTTCAGCAGAGTGACAATCTAATCACACACATGCACACACACACTCACGCACACACACACATACACACACATGCACATGCACACACACACACTCACACACACATACACACACACTCACACACACTCACACACACACATACACACACACACTCACACACACACCCCTTGGAAACTCTACCCACATATAATAATCTTCACTGTCAAGGGCTTTTTCTTTGTGCATTATCTCATTTAAGTTTCCAGGGCTACAGTTTAAGCTCATTTTTTCCTGTTTGAAAAGGAGAGAACAGCTGGTCCCCATCCTTTCTATAAAAACCCTTCAATGACATGGATACCCAAAGATAGGTGTAGAGACTGCTCACAAAGATTACAATTATATTATCTATTTATTGCACCTGTTTTGCCTTCTACCTTAAAGTTGCAGAATTGAAAAGGCCATCCATGACAGCTGACCACGAGTGACTGCTATATAATTGCCAATCCCAAATCTGGATAAAGTGAAAATAAATTTGCTTATGCCTAAATTTAAAGAAAATATGTAACCACATCACAAAGAGATTTCTAATACATGACCCCTTCCATTCAGGAAACTTCTCTATACTCTGCACAGCAGTTTAGCACAGTGGAAAGATTTGGGTTTGGAGAATAGCTCTGCCAATTATAATATCATGACATATATGTGTACACACATGTATCTATATGTATACACCCATGTATATGGATAAATGTGAGTGTATATATGTATACATATGCCAGTACATATGAGTATATATGTATGTGTATATGAATATATATATACATATATAAATATGAGTGTGTTGTGTAACCAGGGGGTTCTGATAAATGTTTAACAACTTACTCCCTGGGGAAGGGGGATTAAACATATGACACACTTCCAGAAAATTTAATCTACCTTACTGACACTTTCTCCATCACTTTCTTAAGTCTAGATAATCTATCAAATAATAAATCAAGACTGATTTGTAGCATTTGTTGATTTCCAAAATGTAAATGCCATCCCTGAAAATGTAACAGTCGTCTTCCAGGAGCTAGGTCAAGCTGACTCCATCACACTTTGTCAATATGCTATATATACACGCAATGCACACGTATATTACATATATGTGATAATAGTATTATTGCTCTGTATAATGTCATTATCATTGTCAAGTGCTTTCTGATCCAGTAACTCCAACCCAATGAACAATTAAGTGCCTACTATGTGTCAGACACTGTGGTAAATGCTGAGCATGTAATTAATAAAAGAAAGGCAATCTCTGCTCAATTTAAAGGAGGATATAACACCCAAAAGGAGGCAGGAAAGCAGCTGGGGGTGTCAATCAGACACCAGGGGATGTCTTCTTCTGTGGAATTGAAACCAGACAGGGCAGCAGATGCAAAATGCTTTACAAATATGACAGCATTGTATCCGCTGAATTCGTGGTGACAAAGAAATTCCCATAAACAGTGAATTCTACATTGGTTACGTATATTATAAGAAATTATATTTATAAGAAGCATTAGTTTCTTATAATTATTGCTAACATAGAGAAATACTATCTTATATTTAGACAGTGCTTTAAACTTTTCCAACTATTTTCCACACGATACCTCATTTGATTCCTATCTACAGTGGTAGAATGAGCACTGGATTTAAAC
Source organism: Potorous gilbertii (assembly GCA_028658325.1). Lineage (NCBI taxonomy): Eukaryota > Metazoa > Chordata > Mammalia > Diprotodontia > Potoroidae > Potorous > Potorous gilbertii. Next base: position 5,622,217 of record CM053774.1, read on the forward strand.
CCAGAATTCAATTCCATTCAATAATTATTTCTTAAGCATTTGCTTTGGGGAAGGAAATGTGTACCATTAAGGATGTGAAGATAAAAATGACAGTTCCTCCCTTCAAGGAGCTTATATTCTACATAGTATATATATGCAAAAAACTATAATCCAAAGTAAAGTGAAATGAGTACAATGGAGACACTCTGAGAGAGTATTATGGAAAAATTTGAGAAGGCAGAAAATACTCTTGAGGATGGGGGTAGGGGATGGAAAGTAGGGAAAGGCTGCATGGAGAAGATGCCATCTGAGGTGAGCCAGGAAGAGAAGGATTCTAGAAGTCCAAAGTGAGGAGAAAATGAATTCAAGGTATGTGTGTGTGGGAGAATATTGACCATGGAACCTGTGAGCATGTCCATGTTGTTTTATCTAAATGCAGCTGGCAGGGACACTTTAACAGTCATCGCAGGAATCTTGCCCAATCCTCTCCAAAAGAGGTTTTGATTCTTGCTTGAAAGGGAGCAGGAAATTGGGAATATGAGGCTTTTTAATTCCAGCTGCCTTCCTGGGCATTACCCTTTGAAGACAAAAAGGGTACTCCATTCTCATCAAGTGCTAATTACACTGAAAAACATCACAATTAGTGAGTACACTCTTATATGTAAGAAGATAACAAACAGAAATCAGAGAAGTTACATAGATTACGGGAGAGAGAGACAGAGAGACAGACGGGGGGGGGGGAGAGAGAGAGAGAGAGAGAGAGAGAGAGAGAGAGAGAGAGAGAGAGAGAGAGAGAGAGACAGAGACAGAGAGAGAGAGACAGAGACAGAGACAGAGAGACAGAGAGAGAGAGAGAATACACCAAAGTTTCTGAGTAAGAATTCTGGGACTCAGGGACGTGTTAAGAAAGTGTAAGTCTGTTTTCAAAACAAGGAAGGAAAAAGAAAGCCTCTTTTCCCTCAAGCTCTCACATAAACTCTGCCCAGAGACGCAGTGTCAAGTTATTTTGTTTTGTTGTTTTTTTTCCACCAGAAAGGAGGTTTTATGTAAATGCTCCAGGCTTGAACTTAGGTTAAACAAACATAAAGAATGATCTGAAAAATGCTTTGAGGTAGGAGATAAGTTTAAGAAACTGCTAGTAGTCTAGTTTGGCTGTAACATATGGAGTGAGAAATAAGTGATCAGAAAGTACATTCCTACAGACTGAGCCCTCTTGCGTAATGAGGGGTGTCACTGACATGTAGCATAGAGGTGTCATTGTATGATTTGAAGGGAGACAAAATTGGCATCTCTAGCCTCTACCCCACTCTTTTCTTGAAAGGAGACTTTAGTTCCTGTCAAGAGGAAGGAAAGCAGGAAGTTAGGGACAGAGGCTGCCTCTTTGCTTTTCTTTGGGATGGAGTGGGGTGGGGAGGTTCAGGGACTGGGCTAGAATAATATCTATCTCCTCCCTTAAATAGGAAAGTGATTCTTTTTCAGATTCATAATAAACTTTGATTACTCTTCATTATTGGAGGAAGCAGAATCCCAAGTTTTATATTTTTAATTTTATATTTTGTCTTACCGTTATGCTTTACATTGACCCTTTCCCCATCAAATATCAGTTCTACAATGAATATACGAAATTTTCAAAGAAATCCATTTTTTCCAATTCAAATGAAAAGAGAAATCAAAGAAAGTATACATAGGAGAGTATATATACATATATACAGTTACACACGTATATCAGGCAATACAGAGTGAAGGAGTTCTCTCAGTGAAAGTGACATGACTCAGCTTAACCAAGAGAGGGAGAGGAGTATGTCTTACCCCAGAGAAAGTTTCCTGAAGTCTCCAGTGTAGCAAGCTGGGGCTAGAGATATGATGGAGAGTAGCAGTTTCTCTCATGTTGCTTTCCTCCCAGAATTTTTCCTTTAGCAATCAGAAAGGGGTGGCGGAGACATTTGACATCAATTCTCTCAAAACTAGGGAACAGAAGTGCCTGAAACCCAAAGAGAAATGAAGAAAACTGGAAGAAGACTGAAGAGCTTCCTTCCTTACATTCAGACACTGCCCTACCTCTCACACAGGCATGAGACATTGATTTCCACCAAGAATGAGAGTTCCACGCCAAAGAGCTTTGGAAAAGGGGTCATATGCAGAATGCGTGATAGGAGGTAACACAATTTAACATCATAACGGCAAGTTGGAGACACGTTGTAGAGACCCTTAAATGCTCTTTTTCCTCACACAGGACACTGTATCTCAACTCTGAACATTTTCGCTGGCTGTACAGAATGCATGCCTGGAATTCTCTTCCTCTTTTTCTCTGCCTATTGACTTTCTTTACTTCCTTCAAGTCATGGCTAAAATTCTACCTTCTGCAGGAACCTTTCGCAGTTCTTCTTAGTGTACCTACCTTCTCCCTGTTGATAATATTTACCTTATACATAGCTGATTTGTATAAAATTGTTTGCACATTGTCTCCCTCTTTGGATTATGAGATCCTTGAGAGCAGAAGCTCTATTTTACCTTTACTTGTATCCCTAGGGCTTATCAGAGTGCCTCGCACAGGGTGGATGTTTAATAAATGCTTATTGATGAAACTGCTGAGTGCTAGACTAAGGAGTTTGCATTTATTCTAGAGGCAACAAGGAGTCACTAAGAATTTGTGAAAAAGAATGTAATGGTTGAGCTTATGCATTAAGAAGATTATTTTGACACCAGAGTGAAATACTAGCTACGCCCCTTAATCTGCACACAGCCATACTGCTCTGGGTCTCAGTATTCTCTTTTAGAAAATGAAGGTATTAGACTAGATTATCTCTAAGACCCTATTTAATTTTAACATTCTATGTTTCTAAGTTTTCAGAAGTTGCTTCTTAGCAGCGTCCTTTGGAATGTGTGTCTTTGTACACAATTTTACATGTCTTTGTTGTAGTTGAATGTGAAATTTTCTCCCTTTTGTGATCAATGATAAAGTTTCAGGGGGTAAAATCATGTCATCATGGAAAAATATATTAATTTTTCAGACGCTTCATGAAAGCCAGACTAAAATCAAGTTGTAATATCCCAGAAGCAGAGGGGATCCTTAGAGTGTTATTTTAAGTCAATAGCTTTTATTAAGCACCTACTATATGCCAAGCATTGTGGGTTGCTTCAGAGTCCTTAATATCTTTGCAAAGGAAGTCATTCTCACGGCAAAAATGGAACTGTTAATTAATTAGTCATGGTTGGTTTTCTCACTCAGAACTTGCAAATCTGTACTAAGTGCACAACAGACTGCTTAGGTGTGGTCCTGCTCATACCACATAGGTACAAATTACAAAGTGGAAGAGTTCCAAGTATTTTCCTGTTCTTGTACTGTCTCACTTAGCCCTTTAGCCTCACCAGGTAGAGAGAAGAAGATTTTTATCCTAAATTTGCAGACAGGAAAATAGAGACAAAGAAAGAAACTTGTCTGGCGTCACCCATTGAGTCGATGGTAATGGCGGCAAGAAAAAATAGGCCATTGAATGATAGAACTATCTATTAGACCACAGAAACACACACACACACACATATATATGTATACATAATATTATTATAATTTTAATAATAGTAGATACTTTCTACTTTGGGAGACTTTCTGAATGTGAATGTGAAAGAAACTGGTGGAACTAACCCCTTTGGGTTTCTACATATGCTCTTAGAACCACAAAGAAGGGAGAGGGAGACAAAATAACATCTCTCTGTCCCATTCCTGGACCCACTAATTAATCCTGACCTATACCACATACCAATACCAAAATCTGTAGCAACATATCTATACCATATACCAATACCAAAATCTGTAGCAACATATCTATACCATATGCCAATACCTATACCAATAATCCAGTATCTTTTTGTAGCACACATGGTGGTTGCCAGCTTCAGGTAGTGAGTCTGTTCAAACCATTTTCCTATATAGCTTAAAAAATTACCTGGGAAAAACAATTTTTTAATGGGGACAGGTCCTCAAACTCACTTCTGAGTCTTATATGAACTGCTTTCACCAGCGTGAAGCCTGGACTGTATCTGAATTCACATGTCATTGCAGAAGCCTCCTCCTGAGTGAATAGACTTCTAAACTTCAAAAGCACATACTGCAGAACTCCTAAGCATGTTCTTCAGAAGTCTGTTGGGGAGATATAGTTGTAACACAATTAGCCCATCCCTATTCCCTTCATTTGCTCTCCCAGTACATCAGCAGATGATATAGAAGCTTCTTCATGAGATAAGACTCCCAGAAATTTGAACTGATAAACCAATTCTGCCAACAAGCAATAGGTTTATGGCTGGTCTTTCATTCACTGGCTGTAGTAACTGTCATTTCCTCTTTATAAATTCCTTAGCAAAATACCACTTCCACATTCTAGAAGGGTATTGACATTATTTGCTATTAGATTGTGTGCTCCTTAAGGGCAGGAATTGTCTTTTGACTACTTTTGTATCCCTAATGCTTAGCACAGTGCCTAGCATGTTGTATGTGCTAAATGAATGTTTATTGACTGACTGACTTCTATGCAGTTTGTCTTTTTCCTATATCTCCACAGGATTCCTCTGTTTATCAAGCTAAAAAAACTGTATATATGAAAGCTACCAGATTGGCCCTACTGTTAGAACAGACATCCCTTTCCCCTGCCCCATGCCATCACTTGGTCCCTTCCTCCTTATACAGACATGGTCATTTTTTTGATGATTTATGCCTCTGTGTAAAATTGCATGAGAAAATTATGCCCCAAAGCCTAGGAGCGAAATAGACATTTTCTACAAGTTTATGATAACTCAATGCTTTGCAAACCACATTAAAATGTATCTAAAATACTAGATAAACAAAAGCCACTATTCAATTTTCATGTGATCCTTGGACTTTTAAAGAACTGGGGTTGGTCTTGACCCTACTTCAGACTCATTTTGAGCTATATATATGGAATATGTAATAATATATGTTAGTCAATGTTTGGTTAGTCTTGAATGTTGTATGTGTGTGTGTGTGCATATGTGCACACATGTACATGCACATGTATTTGTAAGATGTGGGTGGTCAGTCCATCCCACTGAACATACTTGAAAAGTCTTCCTATCTTCAGTCAGGTTGGTTAAAGGAATGATACATGTGCTTGATTTAAATGATGATTGTTAACCCCTCAAAAGTTGTCTTTCCTTTTATGAATGCAGATCTAAGAACCTGTGATACCAGTCTCTCCCCACCTCCCATCAATGTGGGGTGCTTACTGATGCATATGTCAAATATATAAAGAACTTTGTCAGATTTATAAGAATATGAGTCATTCTTCAATTAATAAATGATCAAAGATATAATCAGGCAGTTTTTGATGAAGAAATCAATACCATATATAGTCACATAAAATGCTCAAAAATCACTATTCAGAGTAATGTAAATTAAATCAACTTTGAGATATCATCTCATACTTATTAGATTGGCTAAAATGCTAAAAGGGGAAAGCAACAAATTTTGGAGAGGGTGTGGAAAAATTGGGACACTAATTCACTATTGGTGGAAATGTGAACTGATACAACCATTGTGGGAAACAATTCAGAATTATGTTAAAAGAGTTAAAAAGAAAAAAAAAAACTGTGTATACCCTTTGATCCAGCATTATTATATTAAGTCTGTTTCCCAATGTGATTAGGGAAAAAGGAAAAGAACCTCTTTGTACAAAAATATTTATAGCACCTCTTTGTCATAAGTAAAGAACTGGAAATTACAGAGATTCCCATTAATTGGGGAATGGCTAAACAAGTTGTAGCAAATGATTGTGACGGGATACCACTGTGCTATAAGAAATGATGAGGTCAGTGATTTTAGAAAAACATGGAAAAACCTGCATGAAATAATGAAAAGTGAAATGACCAGAACTGACAGAATATTGTATACAGTAACAGCAAAACTCTTTGAAGAGTAAATGTGAACGACTAAGATATTCTGAGTTATATGAATATCCAAATTCACTACAAAGGACCTATGAAGGAAGAAGATGTCCATGTTCAGAGAAAGAACTGATAGATAGAAAGATATGTAATATGGTTTGACATATACATATTATTGTCTAATAATATCCTTCTTTAGGGCAAGTTGGGGAGAAAAGTAGAAAAAAATAAAATATCCACAGCAGAAAAAAAATTTTAGGAGACACAGAAAAGTATGGGAGCTTTTAAAACAATGTACAATATTTATTACATAGTTTTACAAAAAAAGTAAACTGTGAAGTGAAAATTCATGATTTTATATTAATACTCTTTTTATGTTGTGTTGTATACATGGAAATGTTTATTTTTTCTTGTTGTAACAAGTTCAAAGTGAATAAAAATTTTAAAAAGAGAGATGAAAATTGTCCAGAGTCCCAGAGCCCATGTGCATGAGACATGACATATCTGACATATATGAACAAATAAGTTTATCTGTAGCTGTATCTGCCCACAGTCACTGTCATCCTAGTATTAGCTTAGCACCCTTTCTCCTTAAAACCTGTCATCTTCCTTCAGAACTGATAAGTTTCTACTCTGCTCGATCGCATGGAAACTGATGGTGATGCCAATGGTATGATCGCTGATATTTTCTTCAGTTAACTGACATTCTAAAATAAATAATCATTTTGGGTAAAGGGAATAGTGATCAAAGGCAAATGATTTAAACAGGACATTTTTTCTTCAAAAGAATGACAGGAGTCTGCTAGCTTCTACTTTATTACATTCTGAAATTCAGAACTGGTAAATTAAATGGCCAAGCCTTATCCTGGGAGTGACAGAACTGATGGGGAGAAGGAAGAGACAGAAAGAAGATACTGAGTGTTACTTACTGATGGACACGGAGAGAAGAGGATTGGGCATGTCAGGAAGGGAGAAGCTCCTATTCTTTTTGTCTGCTTTTTAATCCTTAAAGTCTTGTGAAAAGTTATTTATATTCATAGTACCCCTAGATGTTAGTATTGTCTGCCTAAAATCCTTAGGTCAAGGACTAGATTCCTTTTATCTGTCTTTAGCACCTTATATATATGGTTCAGACAAGAAAACCCTTTAAGTAGAATAGTAGATATTTTGGCACATCTACTCTGTATATAAATGGGTCCCTATCTATTTAAAACATTAGCTCATGAGCCCCTACCAGTGTTTTTATTTCTCCTAGTCAACATTTTGTTCCGGTGAGATCATGCTTAATCTTAATGGGACCACATAGCATGAAGTATCTATTGGATTTATAGTTTTTGACAGGTAAGCACTTGATGTTCAACAAAATCTGGAGTCCTTGATTATGATGTATAATTTCTACTGGTATCGCTCCCTGCTTTTCTCTTGTGCCTACTGTTTGATGGTGGCTATTACTGGTCACTGTCAAGAATGACTTCACTGGGCATGAGGTTGAGAAACTTCTCTGTGCTTCCAAATTCTGACTTCAACTGGAGTCCTGGGCTAAATGCAAGCTTTTCTTCAGAAGGGGAAAATAGCCTTCTGCCAGTCTTCTACTTTAAGCTATAACTCATTTTGTTAAGGCAAAGCCTTACATGGTTGTTAGACCAGAGAAAATCTCTTAGCATCTTTTCCTTTCCTAGGGAGAATTGGTTTTCAGAGACTTGACTAAAATAGGAATAAATAGGAATCATATATATATATATATATATTATATATATGGTACAAAAATCCTTAGAATATAGAATATTTGTGACTAGCTAATAATGTTTTCTAGCTTAAATCAATTTTTTTCTACTCTCCATTTCCTGTTCTACCAGAGGAATGTCTTAGTCAAAACTCTCATTTTGACTTAAGGTGACCTATAGATGCCACTTCCCTACTGCACTATCTTTTGGTGGCTTTTGGATTAGCCACATCACGTGAATGTTATCCTCCATTCCTCTCTCTCAACTGCCTATATCCACTTTATTGCCAAGTCCTATAGATTCTACCTTCACAACATCTCCTATAGGTCCTCTCCTCTGCCACTGCCACCACTCTGATACAGGCCATCATCTCCTGTGATAACATTTTGGTAGATTTCCTTGTCTCTTTCATGCTTTAGTCTGTTCTCCACTCAGTGACCAAAACACAGGTCTGACCATGTCATTCCCCTATTCAATAAATTGCAATTGGTCCTTATGAAATCTGAGATTAAACATAAAATCCTCTGTTGGGCTTTTAGCACTTAATAATTATTATGACATTTACATAGTGCTTTAAGATAGGCAAAGAACTTTTACAAATATTCAGTCATTTTATCTTCACAACCACCCTGGGAGCTAGGTGACATTATTTTATCCCCATTTTACAGAGGAGGAAGTTAAGGCGGGCAGAGTTTAAATTACTTACCTAGCATATAATTAAAACAAAAGTGTTTGAGGTTGGATTCCAACCCAGGTCTTCCTGACTCCAGCACCAACGATTTATTTACTGTCCCTTCATAATTTGATTCTAGTCTTCTTACACCTTATTCTCCTCCATGTGCTATATGATCTAGTGATTCTGACCTCCTGTTTTTGCCTTTCTTGGTATCCCTAACTCTTAGCCGAGTGCCTGGCACACAGCAAGCTTTTCACAGATTCTTGTTGACTTGACTTGGCTTTGAAGTAGCCTCCCTGTCTCCTCTCTCCCAACTCTAATGTATGTTCCACTCAGCACCCAATGTGATTTTTTGAAAATTTAACACTGATCATATCATCCCATTGCTCTTTAAATTCCAGTGGTTCTTTCTTATGTCTAGGATGAAGTTAATGCGGCATAGTTGATTCTTCTATGCCTTCTCTGGGGTTTGGGCCGTTTATTTGGGAAAAAAATAAACCTTGAAAGCCATGAAGAATTTTGGTTGAAATTGACCACATTGTATAAAATGAAATAGGATTATGGTAGACAACCTGGCATTTTAGTATGTTTATTTAAGAGATCTGTTAAGTTGCAAATAATTTGAAAGCTTAGTGTGTACCAAAAAGAGTATGCAATATTCTGGAGCAGTTGTAGGATGTTTTCATGATAGCTGAGAATAAATATTGGTAAAGCAGATTTTATTTGGGTATATTGAAAACATGTGGGATTGGCCATAGTCATTTAACCATTCATTTTAAATTTTAGTTCCTTATCTGAACCCAAAGATATTGTTCAATGGTAATATATAATGGGTAACTGATTTACTGTGACTATTTATCCAACTTTCCTTCATTTGATAGAAGTTCATTGTACTAGGCAAACCTAGATAATAGGAGTTTATTCTTATACAGGCACCCAGGTGGTACAGTGGATGTTACACTGGTCTTGGAATCAGGAAAACTCATCTTCATGAGTTAAAATCCAGCCTCAGACACTTATTTAGCTGTGTGACCCTGGGAAAGTCACTTATCCCTGTTTATCTTAGTTCTTCATTTGGAAATGAAAATAGGAAGCCCCTGCTGTACCTTTGTCAAGAAAACCCCAAATTGCTGAATTCTTTTACATTTCAAACTTTTTAAAAATGTTAATTATTTTGGAAGCTTCTGTACCTTCATAAACAAAGGTTAATCAATCAATCAATCTGCTAGCAAAATAGAGCACTTAACAATTAAGTAACCATCACTTGTTAGGCAGTTACTATGGATCAGGTATTATGCAGATGCTAAGTCCATAAGGAAAAAAATGAAACAGTCCCTACCCTCATGGACCTTACATTCTTCTTGGGGATGTAACATGTGCACACATAGACATATACAAAATATATCCAAAGCAAGCGCATGATAATTTTATGTACAAGGCATGGAGGAGTTTGTAAAGTTGTTTAAGGTATGGTCCCTCTCCCATGTAGAACTAATATTTAAGCATCTAAATGCTTGACACCAAGAGTAAATGCTATAAGAGCAGAGAAGGAAAAGAACCATGTGGGCTATATGAAAATAACTGTATGGAAAATTTAAAGGGATATGTGAATGAATTCCTTTAAAATTCTTATCATTTATATCATCAGGTTAAAAAAAATCATGTCTTCCTGTCTTGACATGGCTTTATCTACTCAACACAAAAGGGAGAGACAGCCCAAATCCTACTGGTCTTCAATACAGCAATTTCACTTGTCAAGTGAAAAAGGGATTGTGTTAAAGATACATGGATGTGTGCCATATCAAATCAGGCATGGAATGTGTGGCAAGTTAGCCCAGAAGTGTTGTTTTTCCCTCCCAGGAGCTCAAGGCACAAATATTCAGAACTTGTTATTTCTTAGCTTTTTTACAATGTGAGAAGCAGCAAGCTTTCAGAAAAGTCTCAGCCTACATGTTTTAAGTCATCTGAAGGGAACTGGAACTTTGGGGATATGCTATTGTGTCATTCAATATAGTTCCCCAGAAGTATATGAAAACTAGAAGTTTGACTGTCCATTAATTTCATAGGAGAAAAGTGGTGGTGTGGTGGTGATTTGGCTCATCTGGTTCACATAGGACTAGATGTGTCCTCTAGATAATACTGTACAAACCCCAATGTACCACAGGAGTCTTGAGGTCATGAGTACTAATGAAGGAGAACTCTTGAGCTCGAGCAAATGAGAATTGCACCCAAATTCTCCAGTGCTCACCTTCCTCTTCATGTGGAAACAGTTGCCTACACACCAAATATGAATAAGAATAAGATTTAACATCTGAGAATATCACACAGATAGGCTCACCCCTTACCCTATGACTATCCTGTAAGAGAAAGCAAAGTGGGATTTTTGTGGTTTTCTTTTTGGGGTTCAGTTTCCCAGGTTCATTGAAGACATCTGAAGAATCAATCTCCTTTGAACCTTGGTAGTTCACAGCTGTGCTGAGTCAAGTAGGTTTCATGCCTACTGACTCTGAGTCAATCAGGAGACAAGTCTTTGTTGTATATACTGGGAGGCTGGTACTTTGCTTTGGGGGGTTTCACTTATGAGAAGGACCTTTTGATTCCCTGGACAGGAATCTGAGTAGTTCTTTGATAAGAAGCCCCCAATTACTCAGAGGTTTGTGCTCTCCCTGTATGTAGGTGATTGTATTTGTTCAGGCAGTATGAGCCCTGTCTGTTGATCTTTGCACTAATTTCTCTGTTGACCTTTCCCCTGAACTAGGGAATGACATATATATAATGACATATATATATATATATATATATATATCTTCAAAGAAGGATTGTTAATCCCTTTGAAGCCCGCTTTTCTTTATAGAGCAGATCAAAGAACCTGTGCTAACAGGCCATCCTAGTGGTGCTGGGGTGCTTGCTAATACATATACTCAATTTCTTCATCTGTAAAATGGTGATAACGATAGCACCTACCTCTGAGGATTATTGTGTGTATCCAAAGACATAAAAATTATAAAGTGCTTAGCACAGTGCCTGCATATAGTAAGTGCTGTGTAAATATTATTGTTTTGTTCAACGATATTATAAACTCAACCTTGCACTTATAAACAGAATAGTGACAGTTGTCTTACTTTTTTCCTTTCTAGGCATGTCATTCCATGTAGGGGTATCAATGCAGGTCTATATTCTCTCCTCTACATTAACTCATTACCTTCCCTCTTCCCCTTTCTCCCTGTTTTATTCTGTATAAGGAAGGGGAATAAGGTTTTTTAACTGTGAAAGTTTATGAGATGGACTAGGGCCTCTACCTCTACCTCTTAGTGTGTAAAAGTGGAATTTGGGCTCAAATATTCAGCTTTTGAGAAGATTCTGTGTTCCTTCATGTTGTTGATATGGCTGGTGATGCAGTAGATAGAACACTGGGCCTAGAGTCAGGGAAATATGAGTTCAAATCCAGCCTTAGATACTTACTAGTCATGAGAATGGGCAAGTCACTTAACTTCTGTCTGTTTCAGTTTTCTCATCTGTAAAATGGGGATTCTAGTAGCACCTACTTCTCAGGGTTGTTGTGAGGATCAAGTATGATAATATTTTATCAATTAACAAACATTTGTTAAATATTTATTATGTGCCAGACCTATTTGTAAAGTGCTTAGCATAATGCTTGACACATAGTTACTTACATTGGGTTCAATTCTTGGTATCCCATTCCAAAAAGGACACTGTCATGCAAGAGTAAATTCAGAAGAGAGTAATAAGAATGGAAAGAGATCTCATCTATCCCTTATCTTAAGGTAGAAAGAGCACGGCATTGAAAATCAGAGGATCTGGGTTGGAATTCTGGCTCTTTAATTTACAAGTTATATGCCTTGGTCAGGTTACTCCTTCTTCCTGGATTTTAACTTTCTCCTCTGTAAAATGAGGACTTTAGATTGTATGATGTCTAAGGTTGCTTTGAGGTATAAATCCACATAAATGACAATCAGTTGAAGGAATTTGGAATGCTTAGCCTAGAGAGAAATAAACAATTTGAGGATTGAGGGACATGATTTCTCTCCTTAAACATCTGAAAAACATTGCTTAAAATTTACCTTGTTTTTACCTTGGTCTAGTGTAGAAGGCAAAATAGAGAGGCTAATTTTGCTCAATATAAGAAAAAAGTTTCTGATGATTAAAGAGGTCCAAAAGTAGAATGACCTGCCTTGGGAGATAGAAATCCCCTTTCCCGGAAGTCTTCCAGCATGGACTGAATGATCACTTTCAGGGGTGTTATAGATAGGATTTATCAAATGACTTCCAAAGGACCTTTTAACTGCAATTTTTGAAACTTTAAGTTGAAAATCTATGGGGGATTTCTCTGATTTTTTTGGACATAGGATTGCCAGAGAGGGGATGTAACTTTATGTATTTACATGACCTTTTCTGCCTTCCCATACATCCCTCTCTATGGCAATTTATAAATCTTCGTCATCATCATCACCACCATCACTAATTGATCTCAAATTAGAGGGAAGGAGTATATGTGGGGGAGGGACAGGTGAACAATTCTATTGTTCTAGTAGGTTCCATAGATGTTAGATCAATGTTTATACTATGCAAACTTACAGTATTTAAAAGAAAATACAATTTAGTTCAAAATAATGTTGTTTGTATCCTGAGGAGAATCAGATTCATTTGTTGTTTAAAGGACACATTTGTCCTTTATTTAAGTCTCATTTCCTAGTTTCCTGAGAACAGAGAGTACATTCCACTTACTATTGGCAAGTATTAATATGCACACTCAGTTGTGTGTTTTATCTGTAATTTATTTCCTTCTCTTTTCTAGGTAAATGACCTACATATCTACAATTCTCGTAACTCCCGTTGTCCTAAACCATAGGAGCCTAGATTCTGAATTGCTAGACAGTTTCCAGACATAGCAACAATTGGAGAATATCAGATCACTGGATTGTGAGTCTGAGATTGAGTTTTAGTTCCTAAATCTGTCACTAACTAGTTGTATGTCTTTGGACTTACCATTTCACCTTTCTTGGCCCCCAGCATATTCATCTGTAAAAACTGAAGGAGTTAAATTAAATGATCTCTAAGTCCCTTTAATTTCTCACAGTCTGATTTTTATATTTCCTTATGTTGCTTATATTTCTTTTAAATGGTTGCTTCATCAACATTTACACATAAATATTTTGGGCATCTTTTTCTATGATCTACCATCACTTCCTTTTTTTTAGCTCACTGTAATTTTAATAATTAGTTGGATAAAATAGATATTAAAACTTTAACATCTGATTTTGCAAATGACTACAAGAGAAAACAATTAGAAATCAAGAAATTGGGGGCAGGTGCAGCAAAAGGGAATGGAAGATGAAATAAAATATCTTACATCAAATTCTGCAATGAAACTTCAGAAATGAAAGACAGAAATCATATGCCAGGGGTCAGTTCAGCATAGAATATCAAATTCTGATTATGAGCTTAAGAAGTCGAGGTCCAAGTCCTAATGCTGCCACTTAATATTTATGTGAATACTAGCAAGCCACGTTATCTTTCTGAGTTTATGTTTCTTCTGTAAAACGAAGATGATAGCATTTTTACTACTTCGTTGATAAAGTTGTTGCAAGGAAAGCATTTTTAAAGTGCTAATTAAATGTTATGACTTTAATGTTTTGATGGATAATTGATTTCATTCACATGAATGAATGCTGCCTCTGCTGATGCAGATTATAGTCCTTTCCTCTATGAGATCTCATCCTGTGAGATTCTTGCCCATATTTTCCCCGTTACACTTTGTAGAGAACCATGAAATATGCTGGAAGCCTTCTTGTTTTGTTAGCAAATTGGGTGTACAAATGGCTATCTATCTGTTACAAGGTTTGCTATGTGTGTTGATGATAATATATGTTTTTTGCATGCCCCTTCACCTTCCCTTGAAAGCCACAACCCATCCTGATTTATTCCCCATTTCTGTGATCATAGACAGGGAGACACCAGTCAGAGTTGACATAGGAAATAGAAATATCAGCATGTTAAGTTCCCAGCATACTCCAAAAGAGGGAAGATTTGACAAGTGACAGAATGGGACATGATGAGGGCAGGTTGGAGTGTCACAAGAAAGGCTGTCTCCTATCCACCTGTGAACTGGTGCAACTATTTTAGAAAGCACTTTGAAATAAAGTGCAAATAAAGTGACTAAAATATTCATACCCTTTGATCCAGAGATTCCATTACTAGGCTTTTACTCAAAGCTATTGATAAGAAGAAAAATCTCTGTATATACTAAAATATTTATAGTAACACTTTTGTGTGATAGCAGAAGATTGGAAACAAAATAGATGCCCATGAATTATGGAAAGGCTAAACAAATCATGGTACATAAGTGTAACTGTGCTATAAGAAATTCTGAAAATGAAATATTCATGTAACACATGGATGCTGTAAAATATGATAAACATAATGAATGCAGAGAATCATGGGAAGAATAACTGACGCAGAGTGAAGGAAACAGAGTCAAAAATACAATATACATGACTAAAGCAATGTAAATGAAGGGAATGACCACATATGCACAAATCAAAAGTGAATAGTGAAAAATTATAAATAACAAATAGCTCAAAAGAAGAGATATGAGGAGATATTTCCACCACACCCCTTTACGGAAGTGGAAGGTCTATAAGTATGGTGCATTACATAAATTTTCAGACTTTGTCAATGAATGTATTGGATGGTTATGCTATTTTTCTCTTCTTTTTTTGTCTTTAAAAATGTTAAAAAGGATGGCCCTCTGGAATGGAGGAAGTATGACTGGCAAAAACTATGGTGATGTAAAAAGCATAATACATTACTAAAAACATTAAAATAAAAGAAAATATACCCCCAACAATTCTGTGCTGTAGCACAGTATCTCCTATATGTAGAATTATAGGCTGTTAGATCAGTTCTTTATTCACAAATAATTGCACCTCTAGATTTCAATTCATCTAAGAGGGCCTTTGGAGTTTCTTCTTGCACCTAAATGTCACTAACTTAGTGTAGATTCATGAATCACCTGATTGATATGTGGCATTTAAAAAATTAAAGAGACATAATATTTGGGTAATTTAATCATTTTATTAATAATGCCAATATTTTAATAAAAGGATGGTCATTTGGCCATCTTTCTTAGACCAAAAGACCTTTGTGGTGGTGGGCTCATGGCTTATATGCTCTATATTGGAAAAATGGTATTCCCAAGGGTGGCAATCAACTATGGTTGGTTAACAATTAATGAGAGAATGAATATTACAATGAGGGCCTGAACCTATTGAAATAAACTTTGGTTATGTCCTTTACTTCTAAGTTACTCCAAGCCTTGCACCATCAATTCAAAGAATTTGTCCTCACCCAAAACTGTGTAGAGCACAATGGCTTCCCCACCTGGGTAGGATATGAACATGAGTGTTTACAAACTTAGTCTGATCTCATTGTCGGTAATGTCCTTCAAGAGACCGAACATTTGAAATCAGGAATTTATAAAAAGGAGAGTTCTCTGTATCTCCCCAAACGGTTGATTATTAATAATCATTTCTTTCAGATGCTAATCCACTATCAAACAAGAAAATTTCTCTGTGGTAGTGGGATATGGAGTCAATACAAATTTGACTTTGTAAGTTTCAATGTATATAAAGAATAGGAAGCATGCAGAGAAGGATGAGAATATGTAGAAACTGATACAAAGTGAAGTAGAACCTGGAAAATGATACACATAAGGAATATAACAATGCACATGGCAAGGACAAGAAAACAACTGAAATGAAATACTATTGTATTATTTAATGATAAACTTAGTCTGGAAGAATAGATGAAAAAATTGCATCTCTTTCCCTTCTTTTCAGAAGTATGTGATGTGTGTGGGGTAACCTATGAGTATTAGACACCATTCATTTGATGTTTGTTGGTTTTGCAGAGATTCATTCCCCATCCCCCCACCATACACACTTAAAATTCTTTGCTAAAAGAATGATTGTCTGCATAGGAAGGGTGGAGGGTTATAGCTTCCTAGTTTTATATCTGGAAGGACCCTTGAGAAGTCATCATATCCAACCTCTCTTATTTTACAGAGGAGGACATGGGCCACAGATCCTTTAAGTGATTAGCCCAAAACCCCATAGCTAGTAAGAAATGTAGGTGGAGTTTGAATGTAGAAAGGAAGATTTTATAAAAACAAAAGATAGTAACATATTTAAAATGTGCTGAATATTTTTTTCATCACCAGAAGTTTGGTCCCAGTTTTTTCTTTTCTTTTGTTATTAGCTGTCATCATCTACTAAGGCTAGGGGTGAGGATATAATGGTCTGTTTTGATAGATGAATATCCATGTAACACTTTTGAAATAATAGGTCCTTTTAAGTATTGAATATAGATGCTTGGGCTATCTACCAGAGACTAGCCAGTCCATATATGGCATGGATAGATTGATAGCATGTCTAGAATCTTGTCAACCCTGTCTCCAAGAACTACTATAATTTCTGCCTTTGTGGGCATCAAGAGAAGGGAGATGGCTAGTCACTCATGACCATACTTTCATATTTTAAAGAGGAATATTGAATTAGAGTCTAACATACCTCAAATAATTGTAGTCTAGGGGTATGATGATTTTGGGGAGATTTGTAATAAAAAGCCACCTTCCCTGGTTATTCTGAAGATGAAGGTAACATAGTTTATTGACTAGCTTTGCTCTCTCTCTCACCTAATGTTTATATAGGGGGAAAACATTCTTATATATCAAGTAAACCCAAGTTATGCCGTTTAGCAGAAATGATAGACTGCACAAGAGTAAATGTGCTTTTCAGCTCAGGAGCAAGAAAGAATCTCAGCGCAGTCAAGGAGGGGAGGATCCCCCATTATATACACAGCACACAATTTTACAGCACTGTCCTTAAGGGTACCATTCCACTCCTATCTAGGAGTAGGATTACAGAATTACCTAAAACAGGGCTAACTATTGCTAAGCAAGCCCTTTGGTACTTGGTGGAGATGGAGGAAGGAATTCAATAATTGAAAATCTGATGACTTTTGCAAAATCTTTCTGGCAGGCTGGATTTCAAACTGATGCTCTTATGTAGAGCTGTTTATCAGTAATATCTTGAAGTCATCTAGGTGTTACTAAGTACTAAATCCTCCAACAATCATTTTCCCTTAGCAGGATCATGGGATTACAGATAATCTTGTCCAGCTCTCTCATTTTATAGATGAATAAATCTTATCTCAGAAAGGAGAATTCAGTGCCTAAAGTACCCATGGTACTAAGTAGGAGAGCTAAAATTCTAACTCAGCTCTTTTGACTGCAAATTGCATGTTATCTCCATTATACCCCATTAGAACTTCATGGAAGACAAACTAAGGAAGCATCCACTCCTCCCCTTCTAACATACAAACAAACTACCTAATAAATATGAATTTACTTCCTTTAGTCTTCCTTCTGGATTTCCCAAAGAGAGTTCTAAGTATGGGATTCTCAAATCTTAGGAGCAACAATGATTGTGGACCTTGGAGGAAGGAAAGAAGCCATTATTTATTAAGCACCTACTACATGCCAGTCACTGTACTGTGCTTCAACAATATTAACTCATGTGATCCTCACAATAAACCTGAGAGTTAGATGCTGTTAGATGTTGCAATTGAGGAAATTAAGATAGAGGTTAAGTGACTTACCCAAGGTGACTCAGCTGGGAAGCATCTGATACCAGATTTGAACGCAGGTCTTCCTGATCCTAAGGCCAATGATCTATCCTAGAAACTTAGAATGTGAAAGAAGTTGGAAGGCAAATTTAACCAATGTGTCAGAGGCTCTTACAATATGGACCCTCAGATTCACTTTAGGAATTGGGAGTTTCTTATATCTCTGACTTACAGTGTCCTCTCATGCAGAAACTGAGAGAATTGCTACTTGGTGGTACTTAGTGCTTTGATATTAATTTCCTTTGCAAGAGCATTGTTTACCAAGATAAAGTTATATTAATATATCAAAGAAAATAAGATAGATCTCATAATAGAACTCCTGCTGAAAAAATACACACTGTACAGTGAGCAAAGCTCTTCCAAAGATCTATGGAATTGCTCAGTCTGGAATAGGTTGTTTCTATTTCTCCCAATAGGTGCCACCAAAACTGGAGTGACGCCTCCAGCAATCGCTCCACCATAGCTCACTATTGTCGTCATAAGGCAATGTCAAACTTAGCTGTCTTTTGTGTTCTTGTACCTTCATGTTTCATCTAGGAGACAGCATCAGGTGTTGCTCTCCAGCAAGGCTGAACCTTTTACTGAATCAAGGCTGAACCCTCTATTGAGGCCAGTCTTTCCCCATTGCTGGACATTGCTTTCTTTACCATCAGAGAAAGGAAAAGCTTTGATGTTCTTTTCATTTTCCAGAAGAGATGACTGTCCCATGTGTTAGAGCTTCGGTGATGTTACGCTGTGCTAGAAATCCTTCTTCCTGATACTGTTCTCCTACTATTACTCTTGCCAAGTTACTGCCTTCACAGATGGTTGCCTGATGGCAAGACACTGTTACTCTACATTTGCCAAGGAATTTTTATCTCCAACTCTGGCTTCAGTGACTAGAATATAGTGACTATATTCTTTCCCTCAAATACCTGGGAATGGTGATCTTCATCTGAGGGAGGACTCCCTACTAGTTAAAAAAGCATCCCAGCTTTTCCTCAGTTATCTCTATTTCAGAATGACTTATGTAGGGAAAATCGGTGGAGTGGAATAGATAGGTCAGTCTTAGAGTCAGGAAGTCTCTGGTCTATACTGGTTGTGTGACTTTGGGCAAATCACTTAGCTGCTGCTGCCTCAGTTTCCTCAACTATTAAGTGGGAATGATCATAGTACTTACCTCCCAAGGTTGTGGAAAGATCTGATAAGATAATATTTCTAAATGTTTAGCCTAGTGCCTGACAAGTAGTAGTCTTTTAGTAATTTCTTGTTCTCTTTCCTCTCCCCTTCCAGTTTTAAATCCCACTATTAAGGAGCTTAAAGGAGTGCTCAAGATGTGTAGCAGACCTAAGAACTATGGTCTTCTGACTGCAGACCCAACAGTCAACGATCTTTCCAACACACCGCCACCGTTTCGGAAAATTAGCCCAAAGAACACCAAAAGCCTTGGGTAGAGTGGTAATAAGTTAATAATCTAATAACAGACACAGAAACACACTCAGTCACTGTCACCAATCAAGACTTTAGCAAGAATTAGTCATCAGATTAGGCCTGTCAGAGAATAAGGCCCCTAAGGGAAGGAGAAAAAGCCTGATTGGGCTCAGATTGGGGTGAGAGTGGGTGTTGCAGGCATGAGTAGGGGCCTGCAGACGTCAGGAACAAGCAATTGTGTGAGAAAAACAGGTCATGTCCCTGCCACAAATCTGAGCTTTTTCTCTAGGCATGAGCCATTCCTAAACTTGTCTCTGTGCTGGGTTGCTTTACTAATGGATTAATGTCGCTAATCCTTTAAACCCGGAGCAGGCTGAAGCACAGTCAATATTCTGCCCCACTCTGGAGTGAGTCCTGTTTCTCCAGTCTTTGCTGCCGCTGTTAGATGCTAATCTCTCTTAGTTTCCCCATCTTTTAGCCACATTTTCCCTTCTGCAGCAGGCTCTCCAGTCCAAGGGCATTTGTTCAGGGTTTATTTTCCAGGTAAAAAGTAAATAGAAAGTAAATACAAAAGGGTACAAGTGTTCTTAGTTCTGGTTAGATTACTTTTTTAGTACTGAGTTGACTGGCAGTTAGCTTGTTGGTATAACCTGTTCTCTTACAGTCTCCTGCCAGGGAGGCACAATTATCTTTGGTTGGGAGAAATACTTGTGTATATATTCTCCTTCCAAAACTCTCACCCAAGAATTGTGAGATTTTTTCCAACCAGATTATTCTATGAGATCTTGTAGATTTCCCCTACCCATGTCATACATGGCTTTCCACCTGCTAATTCTGTGCCTTTGCTTAGGCTGTGTACTGCATTGCTGGGAATGCTCACCTTTCTTATGATTATTTCATTGATTCCCTATCTTCCTCTGAAGCACTGAACAGGTACCAGGTCATCCAGGAGGTCTTTTCTAATTCTTCTATTTTAAAAAAATTTTTATTTTGAAATTAAGGGCCAAAATACAAACACAGAATAGAGGAGAGAAACAAAAACATTTCATAAACTGAAATATTGGGATTTAAATATAAAGTAAGAAAGCAAAAAAGCATCTCATATGCATAGAACATAAAAGAGGATTCAAAATATGTAACAATAAATTTTCATTTCAAGAAAGTGATGAATAAATAACACATTGTGTTGAGAGTTGCCCACCTATTCTTTGCTTCCTTGTGAGTTTTTTATGTTCTCTGCTGTGCACTTTTTAACTGTGTTATTTTCCCCTCTCCTCACTCCCCAAAAGGCTGCAATAAAGTTTAGATATGTTTCTCTTTAGCTATAGATATATACATACACATATACATGTATACGTACATATATAGACATACACTTTCCCAAAATATTCTACTCCTTATGTGTTTTTATGTTTGTGCATATCTCTCATTTCCTATCCCTTCTGCCTCTCCTACTTACTTCTACCCACTCCCTTGCCCTCCTATTACTTGCCTATCCCCCTGCAAGGATCCCTCCTCTATCCTCCCATTCCCAAATATCTAAGCATCCTTCTATACTCCCCTTTTACCTATTCTCTTACCTCTAAAGATCCCTCTCTTGTCCTCTCCTCCCTACCTATGCCCCTATTGTTTTATTTCCTCTGAATTTAGAAGATTTCTATATTCTTCTAACTATGTATGAGTTGTTCTCTCTTAAACCCATTCCTGATGAAAGTAGGTTCCCAGAACTACCAGCCCTCCTAATTCTTTTGTATCAATTCTTCTTCTTGCCTCTCATTTGCATAAAATGATGACTCTTTTTAGCTGTTCCTAAATAGGCTTATTTTTTTCAATTATTACCATAATCGGGTTTACCCCCGTTTTTCTTATGAGCTTCCCAATTATTAATAAGAATCTTAGCCATACATGTTACATGTATAAAAGGTAAAGTCTGTCCTTATGAATTCCTTATAATCAGTCATTGATATATACCTTATATTTCTCTTGGATCTCATTTTTCAAATCTATTAAGTTCAGGATTTTATTTTTAAATGAAGTCTTAGAAATCTGAGAGTTTATGAAATGTTCACTTGTTTTCATTCAGAATAATATTTAACTTTGCAGGGTAGGATGGAGCCCAAGTTCTTCACTCTTCAGCATATTGTGTTCCAAGACTTGCAGTCCTTTAATGTCTCTGCTGCTAGGTCTTGTGTGATTCTAATTGTGACTCCATCATATTTAAATTATTTGATTTTGATGCTTGTAATATTTTATCCTTGAGTTGGGGGGTTTTGTAATTTGACTATGATATTCCTATGAGTTTTCCTCATAGTATATCTTTTAAGTGGTGACTGCCCATCCCCATTCTAATGCTTCAGGAGAATTTTCTTTAATTATTTCTTGTATTACTGTATCAAGATTCTTCTATTATCATAATTTTTAGTCTGGTTATTTTTATGTTTTCTCTTCTTAATCTATTTTCCAAATCTGTTGCTTTCCTTATGTTTCACTTTCTCTTCTTTTTTTTTCATTTTTTGTATTTTGTTTAATTGTTTATTGATCTCTTATAATTTTGTTGGTTTCAATTCACCAGTTCTAATTTTAAGGTGTCATTTTCTTTCTTAAGATTCTGGATTTCCTTTTCTAATTGGTTGACTTTCCTTTCATAATTTACTTGTTTTTCTTGGATTATTCTTTTGTCTCCCCCTCCATCTGTCATTTGGTTTTTAAAGATCTTTTATAAATTCTTTTTGAGCAGATGACCATTTGACACTATTTTTTGAGGGTTTCTTTACTTCAATATCCTCCTCTGAAGATGAAAACCTGGTCATCTCTATTCTGATGATAGCTTTCTATGGTTTGATTCTTTATCCTTTGCCTATGTATTTTATTTTTGTGGCAATATGTTAATTTTTTCAATCACCTCTAGCCTTGAGGTATGGGAAATGGTGCCTCTTGCCCCAGATCATCAGTTCTCCCCTCTAGCTAGGAACCAAAGCCAAACCTCCAACCTTCTGTAAGTGCCCCCAGCCAGGGATTTTCTGCCCCCCTGTTTCTGCACTCACCAGGCATATACTGGTTCCATCTCACCCCTGACACTCTGCAACACAACTGGGTCTGGCAATCCTTATTCGCAGAACTTCCCTCAATCTTCCAGGGCTCAAACACCCAACTCCCCCCACTATCAAGAGATAAAAGTAACTGTTTCTGGAGCCAATGCAGCCTCCCCAATGAAATAAACCTAGGACTTGCTCCTTGTCGTTAAAAGGGAACCTAGCCTGCAGATGTTTGCTCTTCACAGAAACCAAACCTTGTCCTGGGATTTTTCTTCTGGTCTTCTGGAATTGTCCCAGGTAGGTGCCTGTGGTACACCTATTCTTATTTACCTCCACCCCCATTTTGTTCACCCTAAGGTGCTTTTTTAACTCTTTAACCTTGAGAGCTTGAAATTTTTTGACTTACTCTGCCATCTTCCCAGAATCCTCTCTAATCCTTCCATTTGCATACTTTTCTGTGTAAAAGTTTTTTTCCTCCACAATAGACTATCCTTTCCTCCTTGTACTGTACGATGCAAACATACTTGCATATCTGATGTTTGTTGCAAGCAACAATCCATTTTCTATCTTTTTGACTTCCCCACGTTAAACTTTTCCTTCCTCATTTCTGCCTTTTAGACTCCTTAATTTATTTCAAGATTCAGTTCAAACACTCATTTTCTGCAGGAAGCCTTTCCCATTCCCACTTCCCCTCTCCTCAAGCTGCTAGTGCTTTTCTTTCTAGATTTATATTACATCTATTATATTACATCTATTCTATATGAATCTTGTGTGTAACCATTTATATACAAGTTATCTTCTCTATTACAATGTAAGTGCCTTCAGGACAAGGACTGTGTCTACCTTTACTTCTATCCTCAGTGCTTAGGGGAATGCCTGGCACATAGTAGATACTTAATAAATGCATGTTTGTTGATTGGTTGGTTGATATTGTTGACCTGAAAACTTGGTTAAAGAAAAGGCAACAGGCTAAATGCATACATTTTATGATTTAATTAATTAATTGATCAATTCCCTATTAAAGAAAACGGTAACATAATGCATTATGGAGCCAGAAATGTTCTGGCTGCCTCAGTACAGAAACTGACTGTCTTAAGTACGTTTTGCCATGAGAAAGGAGTTTTCTTAGATAAACACATTGTAAACAAAGTGCATCAGTTGGGTTTTATGATGCCAGGCTATGGGCATCTTCTTTCCATAGCATGCCTTTGTGATTTAAGATAAGAAAATCCCACCAAGCTTCCTGTCTAACCAGGCCTTTGAAGTTGTGGAACCTTAACAGAGTTGACAAAGCTGAAGTTACAACTCAAGGTATCTGTGTTTTTCCTTATCACACAGAAGAAAGGTCTGGTAAGGAGGTCCCATTTGTTTGCCTGACATCAAAAGGTGTCATCTAAGTTAAACAATGGGGACTATTAGGTCCAGGCTCTTCTTAATTCAAACTTTGGCCCTTATTAAAGTCTAAAGTTTATATTAAATATTATCAGTATGAACCCCTTGAAGGCAGAAACTGTTATAGATTTTTTTCTTTGTATCTCCAGCATCTAGCATGGTACCTGGCATATAATAGATGCTCACTGAGTGCTTGTTGAAACTAATTAAATTTGATATTTAACAAGCAATGTCACATCCTTAGTCGATTAGAAATGGCCCCAGACTCTGGTTTGTGACCAGTTATTCTAGGCACACTGAATGAAATCTGACTCGCTCCTTACTACCTAACAGCCCCATTCTTTCAGTTTATATAAAGAGATAAAACATTTTTAAGCATCTATTATGTACTGCTGATAGAAGTGCAAACAAACAAGACAGTCCACACCCTTAAGAAGATTAGGGGAGTTTGGAGGTAGGAAAGAGAGATAGGCACAGTATATGATGGGAATATAGCTAAAAAGTAGTATGGGAGCCTAGTTGTGGCTAAAAAGCTGACATATCAGAGCCTGGTATCCCAGGGCAGGCTCCTAAATCCTGGTTTAAGGAGGAATGGGGGGATGGATAGACTGGTAGGAATGGGAAAGGGTGAGTGCAAGGGGACCCTGGAGCCTGCTAATTAGGAGATCACAGAGCTGATAGTTAGATTTTAATTGTGAGCATTTACACCTCAGAAATCAGAAAATACTGATTGCTTCTACTTAACAAAATGATGGATAAAATGTTAATAATGCATATTAAATCAACAAGTGTGCCACAGATATCTTTTTTCCTGGAGAGTCACTAAACCTTTTCCAGGTACCTGTGGATGGGTGTAGTATAATATACTACAGTATATTATGATAGCGTAATAATATAGTATTACCAAAGGATGAATCTTTACATATTCGTGGTTGATTCCTCATCATAAAAATACCAAAGGCAGAAATTTTTCATCCCCTAGGTCACAAAAGGTTCAAGTTCTTTCTAGGCTTTACCCCAAAAGACAACAGGAATGTGTGGGAGCACTGCAGGCTACCAAGGCAGCCAAGGACAATGAGATCCAAAGAAGAGAATCCAAAAGGAGAAAAGTGTTCTAAAAGAAGAATGTAAGGGTCCTGAAATTATATTTACCTACTTCCCCACTTGGCTAAGGGCTTTTCAAGTGACTTGGCCAGGACAGGTAAGAATATGCCCTGGTGCATCCTGGGTTCCTCTGGTCAGTTCACCTCATTCTGCCAATAAAAGAATAGCCATTCTAGATGCATTATAGATTTTTGGAGAGATTGAATAACTGCCCTCACAACAGTAACTGGAGCTGAAATAACTGGGAAGATTCACAGAATTTTGGGCTTTAACTAAGATGCCAGAAACCATTGGGAATAAATAGTGATCAGTAGCCTAACCAAGCAGAAAGCAACAATCTTTATTATAAAGCAAGAAGTAACAACAATATGGAAGGCGAGAGCTCTATCAGTCTGTTATAGATATATCAGGAAGGGAGGCTGCACGGAAGGATGCCATGTGGAAAATGTTCTGCAAGTTTCTTAGAGAAACATGGCAGAGCGCGTGAGGCAGAACTAACATCCCCACAGGCTAATTCCTGCTGTCAGGCTAAGATGCCTTGATTTGTTGCAGTGACTGTCAAAGACATCAAAGCCATCTAGATCATCCCTCAGCTTCCAGTGAGATCTGCATTTCCAGGAATGATGCCTCTAGGATATTGAGTTGTGTTTGCATGGACAGGGCTGGCTTTATTTAGAGGCAGAGTAGGCGGTTTCCCATACAGTGGGGTGTTGAAGAAAGCATGCTGGCTCTGGAATCAGAAAGATTTTAACTTGAGCCCTTACTGAAGGGACCCTGTGAGGTTCCTTTTTCTGCCCATTTTAATCATTAACTGCTCCAAATGAAAAGGACTTTAATGAGACCTTAAATGGTGATACACTGAGTCTCGTTGCACATCATTTTATTTCTAAAGAGTTGCAGTTCCCCCATCTGTAAAATTGGGCTTGTTATAGTTAGGAGAAGAAACCTGATGTGGTGGAGAGAGGTCTGCCCTTGGAGCCAAAAAGATCCAAGTTCAAATCCTGCTTTGGACACGTATTGACCATTTGACCCAAGTCATTTAACTTCATTGTACTCACTACAATGAAGTGACTAAATTACTTCACTCCAATGAACTACAATAAGGCAACTGACTAAAACCCCATGTTGCAAAGAAAGTACCAATTTGCAGTAGTATAGAGTTTTCCTTTTCCAGGAGTTCCCCTATACCAACAACATCACTAGTCTGGTCCTATACCTCTAATATTTATACCTAGAATCAGACCATAAGATTATAGATTTTTCTAGGATTTCTAAAGTTTTCACATAATGGATTGCTCTAAAAGACCAGTGAAACCTATAAACTTCCAAGAAAAATATTTTAACTGTATATAAGGGTATAAAATATAACATATAGGATTATTCTCAGTTCTAAAGGAAACTGATTATATTGAACTTGAGTTTTTTAAAAAGAAATATTTTTTTTAAAAAGTTCAAGGACTCCAGATGATACCCTAGAAGTATAAGGGGCGCCAGATGCCATGTATTCTAAATCCCACATTTTATATGAGAGGAATCTGACACTGAAGGAAATGAGGTAATTTGTCTAAGCTCACATAGATGGTGTCAGCAGAATTTAAATAGGAACCCTCTGAATCCAGAATCTCAAAGGCTTGTTGTGAAGAAATTTGTAAACTGTCAAAGCAAGATAGAAATTCAGTTCTGTAGCTATTAAATACCTACTATGTGCAGGTATTATCATGTGCTCCCCTAAGATTCCTTTAGGGATTTGTTCCTTGGCATACTTTACCTAGATTTTCTTTTAAAAGACAAAAATCTCTCCCAGGAGGGGTAACTCATTAAGCAATTTCCAATAATGCACTACTATGCTTTTATCCTACCTTCTTTCTTGTTTTTCTGAGACAGATGGAATTCCAAAAGCAAGTGCACTGGCTGCCTGGGAAGGGATGTTGAAAAGAAGGGAGGAGGGTGGTGAGAAGTCAAAGAAAGGACCTAGAGGCATGGGGAACAGGCTTTGCTAACTGGACAATCTTGTCTGTGGTTAGCCTTGTGTTTAGCCTGAGCCCCTGACCAATCATCCTCTTAGCAACCAGACCATGCTATAGTTTTTGAGCTTCCGTGACCTTGGCTACTCGCTGAAATATAGTGGCCGAGGGACTGGGTTAGCAGGAACGTGGAGATCAGTAGAAAATCTGACTTAGAACGGAGCATTAAGAGAGGGAGCAAGGAGGGGCCATTCCCAAACCGAGCAACATTTGCTGATAAATTTCACTGGAGCATTCACCACCTCTAGTGAGGCAGGGAATCATGGAGAATGTTAGAGGCAACCTTCTTGCTAGGCAGTATTTCCCTGTCCTATATTGGGATCTTGACTTTGGTTCTGTGATAGCAGTACGTTCTGGGGAACCTCAACACAACACATGCATGCTATTCCAGGATGATCACGTTTGTGTTTGAGATGTGCACGAGTTTTAAATATATGAATTCACATATGGATAAACAGACTGATGGACAGAAGGACACAGCAAGCTACCCACCAACTGTTCCCTAAGTGAGATGTGTCTCCTAAGGAAGTGGATCAAGTGAGAGTCATTCAGATGTGGTTTAGACCCATTTATTCATAAAAGAAAAAGTTTTGGAGGCAAGCCAAAGGAACACAAACCTAACAGAGAGAAAGGGGAGGAGGATGATGGGGCAAAAAAGCTGTGTGTGAAAGAGAAACACCTAGATCATTTTAGTCAGAATTATTTTCAATCACTGTCTCTCTACATAACCAGTCATTTCTGCCACGAGGCACAAGGCCAATACAGTCAGTAGCCTGACAGTTTTCTCACATCAATCTAGGAAATATATAATTGGCCATTTGTGTCATCTGCCACACAGGTGTCCGTCATTGGAAGGCAGGCAGAAATTCAGAAAAGTGTGCCGGTATGCCATTTAAAAGAGAATGAATGCTTGGAAGAGACTGAAAAAACACTAAGCCTAGGAAACCGAGGCAATTTCAGGAAAAGATCAAAAAGGAAGGCGTAATGGTAGTAACTGATATTTATGTAACATTTTAGGGTTAGCAAAACTTTTCTCATTTGGTCTTCAGCACCCCATGAAGTAAGTAGAGGGGTTTGTTGGAGTCATCTAGAACTGGCTTATGAGGGCCAATTGTTAAATTTTCAGTGTGAGCCTCTACAACTCAGAAATGGGTCAATGCCAAAAAATAAACAAATAAACAAAAACTAGGAATTGGTTTATTGTTTTGTTGATTTAAAAATTGATGGAGGAAATATTAATGCAGATCAGACTTACAAGTGTGTAGAGTACATTCAGTCATTGATTTATCTATCATCTGTCACCTACCACCTATCTGTCTGTCTGTCTGTCTGTCTATCTGTCTATCTATCTGTCTGTCTGTCTATTTGAAGAACCAATTAACATTTTCCATCACATTGCTGTGTAGGTGTCATTCTCATTTTAGAGATATGGAAAATAAGTGATCAAGTTCCCCAAGGTCGCATAATTTGTAAGCCTCTGACATAGGACTTAAACCTAGGCTTTCCTGACTTTAAGTTCAACATTTTACCTATCAAACTTTTCAAGTACAAACCAATCAGAAGAAATTTATCTCTCATTCTTTACTTGACTTGACATATCATTTCTAGATTATAAAATGTCATTGAGAGGTAGGAGGTCAATTTCCACAACTCAAGCAGTAGCAACAATACACATTACTGACCAGATTTACTAAGATAAAAGTAACTTTGGCCTAGTAGTTATATGTCTTTATTTCTTTGTTTCTCTTTGTTTGTTTGTTTGTTTCTTTCTTTGTTTCTTCCTTCCTTCCTTTCTTTACCTTTGGTCAGAATTTATGATTTTATATATGTAGGAAAACTCTGCTGTAAAAGTTCCCTGCAAAGAGGCAGATCAACAGTTCACCCAAAACTTATATTCTTAGACAATCACCTGGGAAACTGAGAGGTTAAGTGATTTGTTGAGAGTCAAACAATAAGTATCAGTCAGAAGCAGAAATTGAACCCACACCTTCTTGACTCTAAGGTGGTCCTTGTTCCTTTATTTCTCACTGACTCAAAAATCTTTATTTTTAAAATATTTTTTTCACTAAATATTTCCCATTTACATGTAAAAATGTTAACATTCATTTAAAAAATTGAGTTTCTCTCTTCTTCCTTCCTTGAATTCTTCCTCTCTCACCCCTTCTTGAGAAATCAAGCCATTTGACATCAATTATACATGTGAAGTCATGCAAAACATATTTCCATATAAAAAATGTTGTAAAAAGAAAACACAGACCAAAAAAATCCTAAGAAAAATAAAGTAAAAAAAAAAGAGTATGCTTAAATCTGCATTCAGAGTTCATCAGTTCTCTCCCTAGAAGTAGATGGCATTTTTCATCATGGGTCCTTTGGAATTGTCTTTAATCATTGATTTGACAAATCCAATTTGGAGTGGAGAAATAGTGAGGAAGCTTCCTTGCATAAAGTTTTCAAGAAGTCATTGCTGTCAAAAAATTTCAAACTGCTTAATTCTTCCCAGAATGGTTTCTCTTAAGGGCAGCTCTCCACAATGATCCCTCTCATTAGAGAGGTTATATATCTATTTGGAAGTTGGCAAAACCAGCATAAATTCTGTCCTCAGAAGTTAACTGTGTGACCCTGGGCAAGTCATTTAATCCTGTTGGTTTCAATTTCCTCTTTATTAAAATGAGCTATAAAATGACAAACCATTCCAGTGTATTTGCCAGAAAACCCTAAATGGAGTCACGTGGTATCAGACATGACTGAAAATGACTGAAAAAGAATAAAAACCCACATAAGAAAATTTGGTCATTACAGAAGTATCCTTAAGATCACAGGATCATTGATTTAGTCCTAAAAGGCAACCCAGAAACCACTTTATCCATTCCATTTGGTTTTTGGCTAAAGAGCCTGAAGACTTGAAAAGGTAAAGACCTTTGCTAAATTCATAGTAAATTACCGAGATGGGATTTGAACTCTTGCTGTCTGACATCAGAGCCAGTTATCCCTCCCATGAATGGAATAATCTTGAATCACTGGTCAAGCAGTCATGCCAGTGCCTACTAAGGAAGATTTTTGGTTTAAGATATCTCCTCTTTTCTGAAATCAGAAAATAACCATTCAAATTTTCATACAACATAAGCTTATTCAGCATGTGAATGTGGAATGGATAGGAAAGCATCAAGGACCAGGTTAGCCAATTGTGACTTGTCTAAATATCCATGAATATTTATTTAATCCCTTGGTATGCAGAGAATATCATTTGATGATGAATCAGAAGCCAAGATTCAATTTATACATCTTTGATTTCATTTTTTATTCTGTTATTGTTTTCGTTAAAAGTTTATTATTGTGTGCCCATGTGCGTCACTTAACCTTTAGGCTCCTTAGTTTCTTCTTCTATAAAATAAGCGTGGCAATAATACTCACATTGCATCCTGGTCTATCTCCAATCATCCTGATGAATATTTGGCCACTGGACCTAGATGACTCAGGAGAAGAAAGTGAGGTTGGTGACCGTGCACAGCCTTCCTTCACTCAGATCAAAATCAACTGCAAGTCATCTTGTTGTCATGGTGCTCTTTGAGAATGAGGTACAAATACAGCAATAACAACAATGACCTTCAATATAGATTCATACTCCAGTCGGGCTTAAAGACATAATGTAATAAAGAATTTTGTAAATACTGAAGTGCTCAGATACATGTGATTAGTATTATTCAATTTATGAAACAATGATGAGTGCCTTGGGCAACATTGTGAAGGGGGTGAAGCTCTCTTTGAAACCCTCTCGTTTTCCTATTAGTTCTCCCTTCAGTCATCTTTGAGTTGAGGACTCCACT
The DNA here is from genome assembly GCA_028658325.1 of Potorous gilbertii. NCBI lineage: Eukaryota > Metazoa > Chordata > Mammalia > Diprotodontia > Potoroidae > Potorous > Potorous gilbertii. The sequence goes on from CM053774.1 coordinate 5,652,985, forward strand.
TTTTTTTCCATCTGGTATTTCACTCTCAGAGATCTTTGGTCTCTAGACAATTAATAAGAGCTTAGGCTGCTACCCCTCTGTGATTATTTTAATGAAGACATCCCAGAGTTGAAAGTCTTCAAGATCTAAAGTAATGAATCCTTGATAGTGTAATTTAAAATAGTAATACAATGCGTAGTGGAGAGATTTGGTGGTCAAAGTAGTGGTGATGGCTGGTGCTTACTGCATCACAACTAACTCAGAAATCTAGTCTTGGCACTCATGTTCTGTGAGGAGGCTGCAGCATGATGTTTGGGCTTAAGAAAAGTTAAGAAAGAAAATATTGTACCAGAGTGAAATTTCACTCACTCTCAAGGAGCCTATAACACAGCAATGAAAGAGATATGGGGACAGCCAGTCCAGTGAAACCTTGATTAAATAGAATTCAACTTACCTCGTCTTAATTTAGTAGAATTTCAGCTGCACATGACCTTTTAGAGGCAAGAAGTAAATGGTGAGAGAAGAAGCTGATATCAGGGATTTCAGTAAAATAAATCAAATTGCAAAGGCTGAAGTGTGGTCAGTATAGATTCAGCCCTATCAATAACACCTTATATCTTCTCCACCTCCATCTCCACAATGATCTTAGGCTAGCACAATGCTTCCTCCACAGTAAGCATTTATTACATGCCTGCTGAAATAACCTGAAATTAAAGAACTGGATTTTATTCTTTCGATTCGTGCATTTTTCTATTATTGCTATAGCCAATTAAAGGCAAGAAATCCCTCTCTTAATGAGTTGGGGACATCAGTGTGAAGACTCACCTGAGATGTTGTTGGTCTTTATCAATCATCACCCCCCTCCTTAAGGTAATTAAAAATGGGAAGAGAATGAATGGTTTGGGTAAAGGGTCTTTGATCACTAGGCATATTCACTTTTCTCTTTGAGCCTTCATTTTGGTCTGAAGTTGTGAACTAATGACTAATGGATTTTGCTTCCCACTTCTCTGCCCCTATCATCATCCAGTTTGGTTTTTCTTTCCTTCAAAGTTGAAAAATATATCTGACCTCCAAGTTTCAGAATAACTTCTCAATCTGAAGCAAATTTTTAGAGCATGAGTCTATGTCATTAAAAGGGCTAGAATGAAACAATGTTAGATTCACTACAGTGCATTCACTAAGTCAAGAAGGTAGACATACTCATCTTAGCAAGATATAAAGCAATGTTTTGAAAGAAAAAAAGGTTTTTGATGACTTTCTAAAAACTAGCACATTTCCCTAATTTGTGTGTGTGTGTGTGTGTGTGTGTGTGTATAAATTGAGTCTTTGCTATATATTGGTATGTGCCATTCTAGCAGGGAGTGCGCATATTGGGTTGTGTTGAGCAAGTTTGTTACTTAACTGTTTTAGTCTAAGTGTATTTTCATTTACTATGCATTGTTATTGTATCAAAAGGGTGCTTATCATCTGTTTTGGACTGACTCTCAAGGAAAGGAGGTTAAAGGGTAGGTTGATTTGTAGTGACCTCTACAGTCTATCCAAATTAGATGGTTTTGAAGGCACCAACAATAATCAATTATAGAACCACAACTAGAAATTTTTTAATTTTTGTATCTGGTATAAGTAGCATTAAAGGCACTATAAACTGGTCAGTGTTGTGGTGAACCCAACAAAAGGGAGACAGAGATGCTTGGATACCAGCAAGCAACTTCTGGGGTAGAAAGTGTTGAGAGAAGTGGTGATCAACCTAGCCCAACATGTACTTCCTATATTAACTCATTATTCTTGCTAAGTGGGTGTTCTGTTTGTTTTTCTATGTTTATGGAAGACTTCAAGGGTTGTCAGCATCCTTCAAATTTAGCACTAGGGACAAGGACCCCAGCATCCACAACAGGGTCTGCTATATAGGTTCTTAGATCTGCTTTTCTAAAAGTAAAGCAACTTTTGAAAGGTCAACAATCTACTTTAATCAAGCACATATATCATTCATTTAGTTCAGGGGAAAAAGTCAGCACCCAGAACTTCAGAGAAAACGCAAATGGAAATTACAACCAGAAATTACAAACAGAAAGAATGACAGACAGGGCTTGCAAGTGTTTGACCTTAGATAATACATACATTGTTATCAGAGAGGGAAGCCCCAACATCTGGATTTCCAAAGCCAGGGGGATCTTTAGTGGCCACTCAGAGTCTCATCAGGCACACCAACCTTCTTCCAGAAAAGAAGCCCCAAAGTAAAACCACGTCAGAGTGTACATACACTTTTAAGAGCTGGAGGGTACAACCCTTGTGGCCCAGTGCCATAATGGGTGGGGAAGATCTTTAACTCTTCCCTCCACCCACCATTAACCTTCCATTAACATTACTGGCTCAAAGCCCTAGTTGAAGTCATCCTTGTTATTATTTGTCACAGAAGTTAGTGATCTGAATTATTCTCCCCAGATATCAGAAGCAGAGGCTTTATGTATGGAAATCCAAACTGAGACCAGGTTTGATGATAACCTAAGGAAAGAGTAGCTACTTATATACTGGTAGTATATCATGGTTGACTATATGAAGCAAAAAATAATTTGATAAAATACAAGAGTCAACATATTCTGGGAATAAAAATACATGCAGAAAGAAAAACAACATTGCTGACAACTTGATGAGAGTAAAAAATGTTGATTTGTTAAAATACAGGTCTTGGGTTTTACCTTTATACAAAATTAATTTAAATAAATGATTCCCACCCACTGAGAAGGTGAGAAATACTATAGCCACTGTACAGATGAAGTCTTGTAAACATACTTCTACATTTGTGAAAAAAGGAGAAAAATAAATAGAAAAAATATTTTTCAATATGCACTCAAAGTCCATTTGGAGGGGGATAGCATTTTTCATCATGAGTTCTTTGGAGTTGCCATCAATCATTGTACTCATCAGAGCTGCCAAGTCTTTCACAGTTGAGTATAGTTATAATAGTATTGTTACTGTATACACTGTTCTCCTGGTTCTACTCACTTCACTTTGCACCAATTCATGTAAGTCTTTCTGTTTCTTTTTCTGAAAACATCTTCATTTTTTCTCATAGTACAATAATATTCCATTGCAATCATATACAATGGCTTGTTCAACCATTCCTCAATTCATTGGCATCCTTTAAGTTTCTAATTCTTTGCTGTCACAAAAAGAGCTGCTATAAATATTTTTGTACATATGAAACTTTTTCCTTTTTTTAAAATTTCTTTGTGATACAGATCTAGTGGCAGTATTGTTGGATCAAAGGATATAAGCAGTTTCATAGCCCTTTGGACACAGATCCAAGTGGTTTTCCAGAATGAGTGGACTGGTTCACAACTCCACCAACAGTTCATTAAGGTATCTATTTCCCAAAACCTCTCCAGCTTTTGTCATTTTCCTTTTTTATAACCCTAGCCAATATAATGAATGTGAGGCGGTGCCTCAGAATTGTTTCAATTTGAATTTCTCTAATTATTAGTGGCATAGGACTTTCATATGACTATGAATATTAGTAGCTTAATTTCTTTGGAAAACTTCTTGATTTTATCCTTTGCTCGTGGATTAATTGTTAAATGACTCCTACTTTTATACATTTTTCTTAGTTCCCTATCAATTTGAGAAATGAGACCTTTTTCAGAAAAACTTTCTGTAATATTTTTCCTCCAGTTTCCTACCTTCCTTCTAATTTTGGCTACATTGATTTTATTTGTGTAAAACTTTTAAATTTAACATAATCAAAATGATCCACTTTGCCTCCCACAAATGTCTCTATCTTCTATTTGGCCATGAATTCTTTTCCTGTTGTTAGATTTGACAGGTGATTTTTCCAGGTTTCCTTAATTTCCTTAAGATATTACTTTTTATGTACAAATCACGTATCCATTTTGAGCTTATCTTGGTGCGAGATGTTGACCTATGCATCATTTCTGCTAGACATAGACTACTTTCCAGTTTTCCTAGCAGTTTTTTCAAATAGTGAGTTCTTACTCTGATAGCTGGGCTCTTTTGTGTTTTTTCAAACACCAGATTACTGTGCTCATTTGCTTTTGTATATTGTATACCTAATCTATTCCTTTCAGCAACTACTCTATTTCTTATCCAGGACCAAATTGTTTTGACGGTAACCACTTTGTAGTATAGTTTGACATATGGCACTGCTAAATCCTCTTCCTTCAAAGTGATTTATTTTAAGCCAAAATAGACTGATGTGGTCCCAATTGTCTATTTGTGTGTATCTATTCCATATTTCACTTTATGTCTTTCTTTTGCTCACTCTTACGCAAGAGGTAGCTAGGCATAGTAGACAAAACACCAAACTTCAACAGGAAGATATAGCCTGAAATTTGGTCTCAGATGTGTGATCTTTTGCAAGTTATTTCCCCTTAATGATTCTTTGTTTCCTCATCTGTAAAAGAGAGGTAATAGGATTAAATTAAATAAATGTAAAACGCTATATAAGTGTGAGCTATTACTATTACTCTAAGTAAATCAAGACTCAGCAAGATGCTTATTACAAATGCTTATTAGTGATACTAGGTAACTTCTGGCAAAAGGTAGGCTCATCTAGGGAAAAGGGTAAAAAGTGAGAGGAAGAGAGATAATGGGAATGGAGAGAGAGAGAGAGAGAGAGAGAGAGAGAGAGAGAGAGAGAGAGAGTTCATCCCAGAAAAGAGTTGAAAAAATATACCTCTCAGCTTTCTTTGCAGACAAGGGTCATAGATGTAGAAATTGTGCATAATTTGTTTTTAGACACAGTTGATGTTCTGATCAATTTTACTGAATTTCCTGATCTTCCCTTTTTAAAAGAAATGATTCAAGAGATGACTTAATAGTAAGGTAGAGGGAAAAACATAATTAGAAAATGAAGGCAGAGATAACCATTAAAACTTTAAATAAATTTATTCTCCATAGGATCATCAAGCTAGAGTCAGAGGGTACCTTGGAGACCAGCTAGTGCCAATTGGCACTTTATCAATAGGGAAAAACAACAAAACAGAAGCCCAAGTAGGTTATATAACTTCCCCATCACACAAATAGTAAATGTCAAAATCAGAATTTGAACCCATTACTTTGATTGCATAGTCAGTGTACTTTCCTCTGCAACTAACTGTCTCACACAATTTATTAATGATTATAATTCAATATTTGAGTTTAGTTGCTGAACAAGAAATTTTGGTCTCTGATCCCACTTGTATCCAAGTGAGCTTGTATTGGTTCTGACATCAGAGCTGAGGAGAACCAAGTGCTCATTTTTTTACTTCTTAAAAAATGTTCCTATAAATATTTTGATGTATATAGAAATTGCTTTTCTTTCTATCATTCTCTTCTTTAGGTATGTGCCTAGCAGTAGGATCCCTAGTAGCAGATACAAAGGGAAAAGATTATTTCTTCAATGGATACTAGTCAGCCATTTAATAATCTCTATCATTTACTATAATAGATACGTCTTCTTTCTTCCCTCCATTAAAATGGTAGATGATACAGGACTGAGATGGACAATTAGGAAGATCACCCCTCTTGCTCTCATGAATTTCACTCATTCATAATAGTTTTTTAAAGAAATTTTTAAACAAAAGGAAATTATAATGTGGTTTCAAATATTATGTACCTATATATTATTGATAGAGCTTCACATTTCAATATAAAAAGAAAAAACAATTGCATATGAAACAAAGACCTTTTTTATATGTTTTTTAAGCTTATGGTTACACAGTGGTGATAAAATTCTACTATTTTGTCCCTTTCTAGATATCTTTTGCTTTCTTTCATGTATTTTCAATGTTTTATTGACTTCTTTTTCCTTTCTATTTTATCTTTGTCTCTACCCTAATCCTCTCTCTTTTACCCTTCCTCATTCCTACATTTTCATCCTTCCCTTCCTGCCACATATACTAATGGAAACTCCAATCTGTAACTTTTCAGTACCGTTGAGTAAAATATAGCAAAGTAAATCAGTTGAACCCAAAAACAGTTGGGCCTCTCTGAAAGAATCTATGCTCCATTTTGGACCACTATTTATGACTTCTCTGCTAAGAGGTGGAAGGTATGCTTTATCATCAGTCTTTTGGAACATGATTCATCTCTACAGACCATAATTGTGATGCCTTTCAAAGTTGTTTTGTTTTACATTATTAAAGTAATCATTAATGTTTCCTGTTTCTGCTCTTTTCACTTTGGATCAATTCAAAAAGAATTCCCATGGTTCTCTGAATCTGTCCCTTTAATTTTTTCTTATAGTACAATGATATTTACATATCACAATTTATTCAGTGATTCCTCACCTAACAGGTATCCCCTTTATTTCCTGTTTTTTGCTTTAGCAAAACAAAAATGCTGATAAAATGTTTTGTACTTATAGGTGGATTCCCTCTGTTTTTAACTTCTTCAATGCATTTTACTACTAATGGTATCATTGGAACAAAGAATATATATAGTTTAGTGACTGCTTGAACATAAATCTAAATTGTGAGCTTTGAAGGAAACTTTGAAGGAAAACAAGGCTTTCAGTATGAGAGGAGAGTATATTTCAGGAATAAGAGCAAATGTATAAAGGTGAAAGAGGTAAGGATGTGACTTCCAGTACAGTTTGTCTAGAAAGTGAAATAAATACATGTTGGGAAGTTGCATGTCAGGGGAAAATTTTGTAACTTCTTGAATTCCATTCAAAGAAGTTTCTTTTTTATTTTGTGGACCACTAGCTTCCAAAGTAGACTGTGTGTCTCTCAGAAGATATACAAGAAGAACCATTGAAATATAGGAAGGAAATATTAGAACTTCTATTTATTTATGTTTAATTGAAGAACCAAGAAATTAATTCATCTTTGCTAATACTTACTATATTGATTAATAGTGGTGGCCTTTATTAGTTCTTGTTAGACAGCTATGTGTTGAAAATGGTAAACAAGGTATTCTATGGCAAAATTGGGAATTCCACTATGTAGAGGGATTGACAGTGGCACTTGCATTCATTCATTAACTTTCAACTGATATATTTCAGTTTACATGCATTTCTAAGTGGATTTATAGATTACATCATCTACTTTTCACTAATCTAATCCTCACAAAATAAAGTGACTTATAAAGATTACTACAAAAGAGTGGATATAGAAACTTATGCTAATAAAGTAGCACTAGTCAACCAAAACATTACAAAAGTAACATTGTTCCTACTTCAAGTATGAATTCTTTGTCCACTGCGTTGCAAGAAAAAACAATGATAGTCTACTAAGATCTCAAAAGAAAGTGGTTAAAAATTAGTTATAAATATTATTTGAAATAAGGATTTA
>CM053774.1:5660752-5677357 GCA_028658325.1 Potorous gilbertii
TAATTAGAATGTCCAGTGTATTGGGGAGGGGGGAGGGGACAAATGGGGAGAAAATTTTGGAACCCAAAATCTTGTGAAAATGAATGTAAAAAGTTAAATAAATGTATTTAAAAAAATAAATAAATAAATAAATACCAAAAAAAAAAAAAAAAAAAAGATTTGTATTTGCTTTCATTAGGCTTCTTTCTGTCCCAATTCAATTTCTGTTGCTTAATGAATATACTGGGTTTCACTGATCTTATCTATGCCAAGTGCAAGGGTAACCAACAAAGTACTCAACTCACTATTGAAGCCAGATAGTCTGTTTCCTTCTCTATGCTTGCACAAATCATTGCTAAATTGCCAGTAGGTCAGTTTGTAGATCCAAACAAATTCTAATGCTCAACATCAAGGGACCAAGTTTCAAATCCTGTTTCTGATGCTTCCTATTGGTGAGATCTTGGGCAAGATATTTGCCCCCTTTTGGCAACAGTTTCCTCACCTATAAAATGAGGGTTTGGATTGGCTATCTCCTGAAGTCCTTCCTAGTTCTATAACTAAAATGCAATGATCCTTTGTATCATTCCACTTTCTTCCTTCTCTCTCCAATAAGAGCGTGTTGTTCAGTCATTTGAGTTGTGTCCAACTCTTCATGACCCCATTTAGGATTTTCTTGGCAAAGACAATGGAGTAGGTTTTTTTTTTCTATTTTCTTCTTCAGTTCATTCTTCAGATGAGGAACTGAGGGCAAACAGGGTTAATGTACTTACCCAAGGTAAGTACATACAGCTGAGGCCAAATTTGAACTCATGAAGATGTGTATACTTGACTTCAGATGAGTCATTCTATCCACAGTACTCCAATCAGATACTAGTATGGGTCAAACCTTATGAAAAGAGGTGAACGCATAGATGGGAACCTCTACATAACCAATAAGGAAAAGAAGACAAAAAAATGTGCCTCTGTGTATGGAGTGAAAATCAGTATTGCCTACATTTTCCATTTTTGTTTTATTAAGTATGAGTATTTAAATGAGGAATTGAGCTTGAGAGATTCGATCATATTAATAAACTTGCATTCTCTAGTTGGCAAGGGTTGTTTAATTAGAGCCTGTTCTAAAAAATGTGGTACTGATTACATTGGAGTCTTCTCAAATTTAAGAGAGAAAATATTTTGCAGACTAGTCATTGTGTCATTGTGAGTCATGTAATTATAGACAAATGTAATTAGTTTCATTATGGTAACATCAATATGAAATGAGAAATGGAGCTGTTGGCCTTCTAATGTGCTGCCCTTCATTTATGAACACGAAGCTTCTCTTCTGCTCCCATTAGCACATGTTCTTGGCTCGATTTTCTAGTAGAATGGCTTTGCAATGAACAAGTCACATTCATGCCCACAGTGACCAAAGACACGCATGACTCAGATAACTAGTCAGGGTGCTGAAATAAATGGAAGTTAATTGGTCCTTTCAGGAATCAATCCTATTAACCAATGAGCTCTAAAGCGCTGAGGTTTTTGTTGCTATAGAGGGAGCCTCTGCCCCTCAATAGACAAATATGCTATCAAAAGAAGTAATCAGGAGTTCCATAATAATGTTATTATAGACAGATAAGTAGCATGGTCAATGTAGCACTAGAATTAGAATTGGCAGGACTTGAGTTCAAATCCTACATCACATTTACTAACTATGTTAGTCAAGGCAAATCATTTAGTCATCCTCAACATCAATTTCCTCATTTGTAAAATGGGAACAAAATAGCAATTCACAGAATTATTGTGGGGCTCAAATGACATAACATATATAAAGTGTTCTGGAAACCTTAAAGTTTTATAAAAATGTTAGCTTTGTGATAAAGATGATCCTGTAAGTGAAGTCAAATGACAGTAGCTATTAGAATCAGAAATCAAAATATCACTGAAAGGCAATACAGACATCAAATCTCATTTTAAATAAGTTTCAGTTATAGATTAATTGACCCATTGCAGGGTCTATGTGCCCAAAGCAGGTCAAAGGTGGAAAGAAAAGTTCCATATATGCAAAAGTATTTATAGTAGCAGTTTTTGAGGAACACAAAAAACTAGAAACTAAGAAGGTGAAATAAATTGTGGCCATGAACACAAAATGTTATCACAGAGCCATAAGGAATGGCGAATATGAAGAATACCAAGATATTCTACAAAGTGATGCAACGTGAAATAAAGAGGATGAGGAAAATTATGCACATAGTGAACACAGCACCATAAATGGAAAGAACTAGGAATTTGAAAGTGAACACTCACCAAAAGTAACCTCAAGATAAGAATTACAAAAATATGTCACCCTTCTTCCTTTGCAGATGTGGGGGACTATGTATAGAATATGATGCATATTTTCAGACTCCATTGACATGTTTGTTAGTTTTGCTAAATTGATTATTTTCTGTTTTTTTTCAAGAAAAGGAGGACTAACAAAACTTTCCAAAGATGAGTAGTCAGATCATACGTGGTGATTTTTGGTATGAATAATTTTCATCACCATTGGCATACCCTATACTATCAGGAGCAGACTGTGGTGATTTTAGTCTATATGAAGTTTCTGTTCTCAACTCATTTTTGAGTCATATCCAACAATCTGTGACACGTATTTCATCTCTCTTTTTAAAATTATTTACTACCTAAGATGTCTTTCCTGGGAAGGGAAGGGAGAATGGAATATAAGCTAATATAAAATGTTTGTAAAATATTAGTACTTTTTTAACATAGGAGATTGGTCAAAGGAGTTTTCTGATAAATTCATTAATTTTATAGGACTATGAATGAGATTTTTGGGATTTTCGATTGAATCTCTGTATGTATCTATCCCTATAAGATACCTCCTAGACAATGAGTTTCATTGATGGAAACTACAATATAATTGCAGTAATAATATAAATATAAATTGGTTGGCCTGGCTCTTGGGAACATAACTTCTCATGGAAAGAGCTATCCTTTGGTGCTGCCTTACAAGAGAAAGTCAGCAGAACCACTTGTCTCCTCTCCTTACTTTTCAGGTAAGATTCTAAGGATAAGTCCAGCATCTGGGAGCAGGATGTATATGTTGTTATTAAGTCATTTTTCAGTCATGCCCAAGTCTTTATGATCTCATTTGGGGTTTTCTTTTTTTAATAAATAATTTTTTTTTTACTTTTCAGTTTTCCACATTCACTTTCACAAGAATTTGAATTCCAAATCTTCTCCCCCTCTCTCCCCAGCCCCCTTCCTGGGAAAACACATGCCCAATCCACCCCTTCCTCTGGTGTATCCTCCCTCCCCTCTATTTTCCTGTAGGGTAAAATAGATTCCTCTACTTCATTGTCTGTGCATCTGATTTCCCAGTTGCATGCAAAAACAATTTTTAACATTCATTCTTAAAGCTTTGAGTCCATTTTCTCTCTCTTCTTTCTTCCACACCCTTCCTCATTGAAAAAGTAAGCAATTCCATGTGGGTCATACATGTGTAATTATGCAAAACACTTCCATAATAGTTATGTTATGAAAGTCTAGCCACATTTCCCTCTGTCCTGTTCTGCTTTCCATTTATTCCATTCTATTCCTTGACCTATCCTCCCACAGTAATTTTTGCTTCTGATTTTCCCTTTCCTTAATTTGCTGCCCTTCTATTATCTTCTCTCTCCTATCTCCTTCTCCCTTACCTTCCTGCAGGGTAAAATAGATTTCCATATTCCATTGAGGGTGTGTTATTCCCTCCTTAAGCCAAATCCCATGAGAGTAGGGCTCACATTCTTTTTCATCTCCCCTTCTTCCCCTGCATTGTAAAAGACCTTTTTTGCCTTTGATATAAGATGATTTGCTACATTCTACCTCTCCCTTTCTTTTACTCCTAGTACATTTCACTCAACAATAAATTTTATTTTTTAGGTATTCTCCCTTCATGTTCACCTCATCCTGTGACCTCTATTTATGTATATACATATCTCTATCTATTTTGGTTTAACTCATTTTTAGTTTTCAACATTCACTTCCACAAGATTTTGAGCTCCAAATTTTCTCCCCACCACCCTCCTACCCCTACCCTGAGGCACTGTGTATTCTGATTACCCCTTTCCCCAATCTGCCCTCCCTTCTATCACACTCATCCCTTCCCTTGTCCCCATCTCCTCTATTTTCTTGTAGGGCAAGATAGATTTCTGTACTATATTACCTGTATTTCTTATTTCCCAGTTTCACGTAAAAACAATTTTTAGCATTCGTTTCTAAGACTTTGAGTTCCAATTTCTCTCCTTCCCTCCCTCCCCACCCATCCCAACTGAGAAGGCAAGCAATTCAATACAGGTTATACAGGTATAGTTATGCAAAAGACTTCCATAAAAGTCATGTTGTGAAAGACTAACTATTTCCCTCCACCCTATCCTGCCCCCATTTCCCTCCCTAAAAGTATTTGCTTCTATTTACTCCCTCCTCATCTCTTCCATACCCCACTTATCCCCTTCTCCCCTATTTTCCTGTAGTGTAAGATAGAGTTTCATACTAAACTGAGTGTGCATGTTATTTCCTCCTTATGCCAAATGTGATGAGAGTAAGCTTCACTTTTTCCCTCTCATCTTCCCCCTTTTCCACTCCATTGAAAAAGCTTTTTCTTGCCTCTTTTATGAGAGATAATTTGCACCATTCCATTTTCCTGTTCTCCTCCCAACATATTCCTCCCTCATCTGTTAATTATATATTTTTTAGAAGTCATCACTTCCTATTCAACTCACCCTGTGCCTTCTGTCTATATGTTTATAATAATCCTTCAAACTACCCAAACACTGAGAAAAGCTTCAAGAGTTACAAATATTATGTTTCCGTGTAGGAATGTAAATAGTTCAACTTTTGTAAGTCCCTTATGATTTCTCTTTCCTCTTGACCTTTTCATGCTTCTCTTGAATCTTGTGTTGCAAAGACAAATTTTCTGGTCAGCTCTGGTCTTTTCATGAGAAATGCTTGGAAGTCCCCTATTTCACTGAATGACCATTTTTTTCCCCTGAAGTATTATACTCAGTTTTGCTGGGTAGGGGATTCTTGTTTGTAAGCCTAGCTTCTTTGACTTTTGGAATATCATATTCCAAGCCCTGTGATCCCTTAATGTAGAAACTGCTAGATCTTGTGTTATCTAGATTTTATTTCCACAATACTGAAATTGTTTCTTTCTGGTTTCTTGCAATATATTTTCCTTGACCTGGGAACTCTGGAACTTGGCTACAACATTCCTAGGAGTTTTCTTTTTGGGGTCTCTTTCAGGAGATGATTGCTGAATTCTTTCCATTTATATTTTACCCTCTGGTTTTAGGATAGTAGGGCAATTTTCCTTGATAATTTCATGAAGTTGATGTTTAGGCTCTTTTTTTTTCATAGCTTTCAGGTAGTCCCATAATTTTTAAATTGTCTCTCCTGAATCTATTTTCTAGGTCAGTTGTTTTTCCAAGGAGATGTTTTACATTATCTGCTATTATTTGATTCCTTTGCTTTTGTTTTATATTTTCTTGATTTTTCATAAAGTCATTAGGTTCTATCTATTCCATTCTAATCTTTAAGGAATTATTTTCTTCAATGAGCTTTTGGATCTCCTTTTCTATCTGGCCAATTTTTCTTCCTAGGGCTTTCTTCTCCTCATTGGCTTTTTGGATTTCTTTTGCCATTTGGGTTACTGTATTTTTCAAAGTGTCATTTTCTTCAGCATTTCTTTGGGTCTCCTTTAGCAAGTAGTTGACACATTTTTCATGATTTTCTTGTATCACTCTCATTTCTCTTCCCAATTTTTGATCTACTCTTACATAATTTTCAAAATCTTTTTTGAGCTCTTGTGTGATCTGAGACCAATTCATATTTTTCTTGGAGGCTTTGGATGGAGGAGCATCGACTTTGGTAAAGTCAAAATGCTTCTGTTTGCATGCTTTGGTCTTGCTTGTCACTAAAGTAAGATTCTATAGTCTGATTTTTTTCCTGAATTTTGCTCATTTCCCCAGCCATTTACTTGACTTTTGAGCTCTTTGTTAAGGTAGATCTCTGCTTTCAGTGGGGGTAGGGGGTGTATTGTCAGTTACTCCATTCCCCCAAAATCTGTGGGCCCAGAGCTCCAGAAACAGTCTCTGTCTCTGTCCCAGCTGCTGCTCTGGCTGCTGCCAATTTCTCTGCCCCCTTCCTCCTTTGCTGCCCTGGTGCTGGGGCTGGACCACTCCCCTCTCCCACACTAGTCCCACAGGTATTTTCCACTGACTTTCCAATTTGTTCTCAGTGTTTTGGGGTCCTGAAGTCTGGAAATTGCCAGAGGTTCAAGAGATTCAATCTCCCCAAGGCCTACTCAGGATCTCTATGTGCTGGCAAGCCCCCTGATGGACTGCATTCTACTCCCAGCATGGCACAATAGACACTTCTCAGAGACGTTCCAGGCTATCTTGGGCTGGAGATTTGCTTCACTTCATCGTTCTGTGGGTTCTGCAGCTCCAGAATTTGTTTAGAGCCATTTTTTACAGGTATTTGGCTGGGCTTGGTCAGAGTGCTCTAGAAAGTCCATGCTGTTACTCTGCCATCTTTACTTTAATTTTTAAGAATTATTTTCTTCAGTGGGCTTTTGGACCTCCTTTTCCATTTGTCCAATTCTGCTTTTTAAGGCATTCTTCTCCTCATTGGCTTTTTGCACCTTTTTTGCCATATGGGTTAGTCTATTTTTAAAGATATTTTTTTTCCAGCATTTTTTGGGCATCCTTTAGCAAGCTGTTCACTTGTTTCTTGTGATATTCTTGAATTGCTCTTATTTCTCTTCCCAATTTTTCCTCCACCTCTCTTACTTGATTTTTCAAAATCTTATTTGAACTCTTCCATGGCCATAGACCAATTCACATTTTTTGGGGGAAGTTTTAGATGTAGGAGTCTTGATCTTGCTTTCTTCTTCCAGTTATATGTTTTGGTCTTCCTCTCATTGTATGGTTTGATCTTACTCACTGAAAGGATGGAAGAAAATACCTTTTCACCAAGAAATATATATAATCTTATATATCTTCTATATCTTATTTATCTTCTATAATCTTATTTTTTCTCCTTTTGGGCATTTTCTCAGCCAGTTACTTGACTTTTGAATCCTTTTATAAGTGGAGGGTATACTATCCCAGGCTTCAGAGGTTTTGTTCAGCTGTTCTCCAAGATATCTCTAGGATCATGTAAGTTTTCAGTTCCTCCAAAGTGGCATTATAAAGGGAGTGGTATTTACTCCTCTCCTGGCCTATGCTGTGGTCTGTGAGCATTCAAAAACACTTTTTACTTCCCTGCAACTGTGAGTAGGATTCCCTCTCCACAGTCACCACCAGCTCTGCCATACCAGCGCTCCTTCACCCCAGGACTGCCACTCAGGGCAGAGACTCAGATCAGCCAGCCAGATTCCCCCAGAGTCTGTATGCCGATGGCTCCAAAAGTAGCCCCTGCTGTGCTAGTGACTACAGCTGCCCTCAGGCTGGGGCTGAGGCTCGGGTCGGACCACACTCATCTCTCACCAAGGTGAAAGAGCTTTCTTGCTGACTTTTGAAGGTGTCTTTGGCTTTTGTAGGTTGAGAAATCTAGAAGCAGCCACAGTTGCCTGTGATTCAGTGACTGGAGGCTTGCTCCCATTTTGTCTGTGTCAGGGCAGCCCACTCTGGGCTCCACTCTGCTCTGAGCCCAGTATGATAGACCTTTCTTATCATCCTTCCATCCTATCTTGGGCTGGAAATCTGTTTCATTCTACTCCTCTAGAATTTGTTTAGAGTAATTTTATATGTATTTTAAGGGCTTTGGGGGAAGAGCTTAGCAGATCTGTGTTTCTACTCTTCCATCTTGGCTCTGCCCCCCTGATTTGGGGTTTTCTTAGCAAAGATAATAGAATGGTTGTCATTTCCTTCTCCATGTCCTCATTTTACAGTTGAGGAAACTGAGGCAAACAGGGCTAAGTAATTTGCCCAGGGTCACACAGCTAGTATATGTGGGAGGCCAGATTTGAACTCAGAAAAATAATCCTGCTTCACTGAGCTGCCCCATTGGGTGTGTGTATATATGTGTGTGTGTGTGTGTGTGTGTGTGTGTGTGTGTGTGTGTGTGAACATCTGTTGGGGGTTTGGGGGTTTGGGGGGAGGATATAAGGAAAAGCAGATATATTCTTTCTTTTCCTTTTTGGTGATATTGAAGGTTGCCTTGGGAAAGAAGTATATAAGGAGTGAGAGGTGTTGGAATGTATGTGAAACCATCATTGAGGAGAATTCTGCTGACCTCTGGGAACACCTCACCCCACACCAATCTCAGCTGGAAAAACATCAATCTCGGCCCAAAATGCAACAGCAGTTGAGATATTGGTGGGATATTGAGAATTGTTATGTCCAGATATACTACTACTTTAGCATTAGGGACATTTAGACCTTGTAGTACCTGTCTCACAGGGCTGTTGTGAGGCTCACATGGGATAGCATACATACAGTACTTGACTAACTTTAAAGTATTCTGTTAATGTCCATTGTGATTCCTGAACAACAGAAGAATTATGTAACACAGAACATGGAGGGAACTGAATGCTTCCATGATACGGAAAACGTATTCTTTCTAAAAGTGATTCTAAACACTGATAAGGACTAGAAGCAGTTCGTGCACAAACTTGAGGTGCTCTTGAGAGGAAGCAGATTAAACCCCAAAGACAACGCTCAAAAGGCAGCGATCTATTGAAATGTCACAGGTGAGGAAGCTCTCCTATAGTTTAATAGCTTCTAATTCTCAGAACTTGATAGGAGTAATTATAGGTTGATAATTCAGAGATTTCAGAAGTACAGACTCTCAAAGTTAAATGAAACTTTTGAAAGATACAAGCTTCATATAAAATAGATAGGAGATGAAACTTCTGAGAAGTGTTGATAAGAATTCATGCTAAGATTAACTCAGGGACATAGGCTTTTTCTGGGCATCAGCTCCCCCATAAGCTTGGAAAAGGTATTTCAGTTAGTTTCTTTGAGATGTGCCTATTTGGTACCAACAAAATATGACACACTTTTTATCTTAATCTAAACATGGGTGAATTCAGCTGAACATTCTGTCTCCAACAGTGGAACCTAAGATTTGGAGAGAACTTGGCATCCTTCACTTTATCAACTTCAGCAAGTAGAGAATGTGCCTTAAAATGACCCCAATTTCTCTTAAAACTTTGAGGTAAACATTTTTTTCCTACTATCCCTATTTTCTTTATATTATGTATTTAAAAAATGTACTGTGTCAATTAACACAGGTTGAATCTTTAAGTTATCCTTAAATTCTGATACTTCTGTTTTAATAATTCACTTCTTATTGTTAAGTCATTTCATTTGCATCCAACTCTTTGTGACCCCATTTTATTTCCTAGGTAAAGATACTGGAGTGGTTTATTATTTCCTTCTCCAATTCATTTTACATATGAGGAAAATGAGTCAACAAGGGTAAGTGACTTGTGCAAAATCATACAGCTAATGAGGCCTGAAGTTGGATTTGAACTCAGGTCTTCCTGACTCTAGACCTGGCTCTTTATCCACTGAGTCACCTAGGTGTTCCTTCAACTCATTATGGAACTGTAATCTTTGATTTGGTATTCTGACATACATTTTTTCTCAACATATAAAACCCCTGGAGTTTATGTGCATGAAGAAGTACACAGTGAAATTTCCAAGTTTGCAATTTCATATCATAGAGAGGCTAACCACTTTGCCCGGGGTCACACAGGAAATAAGAACCTGAGTCAGGATATGAACTCGGGTGTTCTTGACGGTAACTCTAGCATGAAGCTGCCTCATAATTACATTAACAAGATTGTCTCTATCAATGATCTCTTTTCAAAAAATAAGCTTATTATTCTCCTTTTAAAAATCCCTTCCTCCTACCTCTCCCCCACCCACTGAGAAGGCAACCAAATGATATTAGTTAGGCATATGAAATCACACAACATATTTTCAATATGAGCCATGTCACAAAAAAGCAAGACAGCAAGAGAGGGAGAAAAGGAGAGAGGGAGAAAAAGAGAGAGAAGAGAAGAGAAGAGAAGAGAAGAGAGAACTACAATTTGCACTCAGACTTCATCTATTCTTTCCTTGGAGATGGATAGCATTTTTTTTCCATCATGAAGCTTTTGGAATTGTCTTGGATGATTGTATTGCTCAGAATCGTCAAAACTTTCATGGTAGAGCATCATTAAAACATTGGTATTGCTGTGCATAGTGATCTCCCAGTTCTTCTCAATTCACTTTGTATCAATTCATATATGTCATGCAATTTTTTTCTGAACTCCCTCTCCCATCATTCTTTATAGTGCAATAGTACTCCATCACAACCATATGCCACAAATTATTCAGCCATTCTCTATTTAATGAGCATCTCTTTATATTCCAATTCTTTGCCATCAGAAAAAGAAGTGCTATAATTTTTGTACATAGAGGTCATTTTCCTTTATCTTTTATCTCTTTAGAGTATAGATCTAGTAGTGGTATTGCTGGACCAATACCATGATTTTAAAGCCCTATGCACATGGTTCCAAATTGTTCTCCAGAATGATTGTTCATACCTCCATCAATGGTTTATTAGTGTATGAAATTTCCCTCATCCTTTTTAGCATTTGTCATTTCTGATTGGTACCTCAGCATTGTAATTTGCATTTCTCTGATTAATAATAATTTAGAGCATTTTTTTCACATAAATAGACTTTAGAGATACCCTTAATTTCTTCTGAAAACTGCCTGTTCATACACTTCCATCATTTATCAGTATTTTCACACATTTTATTCAGTTCCCCATATATTTTAGAAATGGGTGCTTTATCAGAGAAATTTGGTGCAAAAACTTTTTTTACATTACTTCTTTGTCTATGGTACCTTTTGGTAAAATATCATTTCTCTGATTATCTCTTAATAAAATCTACATTTGCTTTCTCTTGAGAAAATGATTGCTATCCCTTTAATTTTCTGTATTTATCCATCCAAACATCTACCCACCCATTTATTCATTCATTCATTCATGTACTTGTTTGTTTATTTATTTTAGTTTAGCTAAAGCATATTAGATTCTATTCCAGTACTTTATTTTAACTCTGGGTATGTATTTATGTGCCTCTTGTACACAACATATAGCTGGATTTTGGTTTCTAATCCATTCTGCTATCTTCTTCCATTTTATGCATGAGCTCATCCCATTCACACTCACAGTTATAATTACTATGTATTTCCCTACTTCCTTTTTCCTTCTATTTATCCTCTCTCTCTCTCTCTCTCTCTCTCATTCTCTCTCCTGTTCCTCCTTAAAAGACTCTTTTGCTTCTGAACACTGCTTCCCTTAATTCATATCTCTTATCCCTATTTCCTTCTATTTCCCTTTTGAGTGATATGGTCATATATATGTATATGTATTCTACCCTTTTGGAACCAATTCAAATGAGAGTGAGGTTCAAGTATTGCCTGTTAACACCCCTCCATTTTTCACTCCACTATAAAAGTTCTTTCTTGCATGCCTTCTTTATGTGAAATATTTTTTCCCATTCTAGCTCTTCTTTCTCCCTTTTCCCAGTGCATGCCTCTTACTTGTCCTTTTTTTCTTTTAATTTGGAGACTATCACAACATAATCAACTCACACCCATACCATCTGTCTATGTATCTTTCTTCTAACTGCCCTAATAAAGGTAAAGTTATTAGGAGTTCCATATATCAACTTCCCATATAGAAATGTAAACAATTTAACTTTGTTGAGATCCTTATGATTCCTCTTTCGTGTTTACCATTTTATTCTTTTCTTGATTCTTGTGTTCTAATGTCACATTTTCTATTCAGCTCTAGTCTAAGGAATGTTGAAAGTTCTCTATTTCATTAAATATCCATTTTCTCTCTGAAGTATTATATTCAGTTTTGCTGGATAGATTATTCTTTGTTGGAATTATAGTTTCTTTGCCTTCCAGAATATTATATTCTACTCTTTTAACATGGAAGATGCAGATGTATATAATGCGTATATATATATATATATATATATATATATATATATAATTGATCCTAGATCATATCATGCTTAGCATTTCATATAACCATCCTGCTCAATCATCTGGACATAATTACACCTTGCCTTTCCTTCATATGCATTTGTATAATCCAGGTCCTATCACATCCACCCTCTTCTTTCTCCTTCCCCCCGCCACCCCCCCCAATTGTTCTGGGAACAGTTCATCATATCATTGGTTCCATGGTTTCTGGAAAGAGTATCTTTTCATACTGTCCTATGGATCAAATCCATATGTCTCCCCAGAGCAACACTACCTTCCCTGCCCACCACTTTCCTACATATGTTATCTTTCTTTGTTAGAATTTAAGCTTATTAAATGTATGGGTTGTCTCACTTTCTTTTTTCTTTTCTTTCTAAATGTTTATTTATTTATTTTTAGTTTTCAACATCCATTTCCACAAAATCTTTCCTCTCCCCCACCCTGTAACGCCTTACATTTTGATTACCCCTTCCGTTAACATGCCCTCCCTTCTATCACACCCCTGTCTTCCTTTATCCCCATTTTCTCTCTTTTCTTGTAGGGCAAAATAGATATTGATACACCATTACCCTTACTTCTTAATATTCCTAAGAGTTTCTCTTTTCGAATCACTTTCAGGAGGTGATCTGTATATTCTTTCAATATTTATTTACACTCTCTTTCTAGAATATCAGGGCAGTTTTCATTGATAACTTCATAGGAGATAATATCTAGGCTCTCTTTTTTTGATCATGGCTTTTGGGTAGTCCCATAATTTTTAATTTATCTCTCCTGAATCTATTTTTCAGGTCAGTTGTTTTTCCAATGAGGTATTTCACATTATCTTCTATATTTTTCATTCTTTTGGGGTTTTTTTTGTAATTTCTTGGTTTATTATAAAGTCATTAGCTTCAATCTGCTCCATTTTAATTTTTAAAGAACTATTTTCTTTTGTGAGTTTTGAATCTCCTTTTTCATTTGTCTAATTCTGCTCTTTAAGGCATTTTTCTCATCATTGACTTTTTGGGCCTCTTTTGCCATTTCATTGAGTCTATTTTTTAAGGTGTTAATTTCTTCAGCATTTTTTGAATCTCCTTTAGCAATATGTTGACTTGCTTTTCATGATTTTTTTGCATCACTCTCATTTCTCTTCCCAATTTTTCCTCCACCTCTCTTACTTGATTTTCAAAATCCTTTTTAAACTCTTCCATGGCCTGAGGTCAGTGCATATTTATTTTGGAGGTATTGCATGCAGAAGCCTTGACATTTAGATCTTCCTCTGAAGACCCAAATTATTCCTCCTCATCTAAAAATAAGGGAGAAAATACCTGCTTACCAAGAAAGTAACCTTCTATTGCCTTATTCTTTCCCCTTTTGGGGGGAATTTTCCCAATCAGTTACTTGACTTTTGAGTTCTTTGTTAGGGCTGAGCTCAGAGTTGAGATTCAGATCAGTTGTTCAATTCCCCCAGGGGCTTTAAGTGGAGGGCTCTAAAAATGGAAGCTGTAGTTGCTGCTGGTGTCCAGATGGTGCTTTCCTCTCCTAGATGACTAAGCCCTCCCACTGACCTTTGAAGCTGTCTGTGTCATTTGTGGGTTGAGCAATCTAGGAACTGCTGCTGCTGCTGGCTTGCTGAAGTCTGTTCAGGGTCCTGTCCCTGCCACGTTGCTGAAGTCTGTTCAGGCCTTATTATATATAGCAAAAGGGAATTAATTAGAGCTTAATAAGTACACTTTCATTTATTTTTTCCTCCAATCTGTTGGTGCTACATGTTTTTAAAATAGTTTCTCTATATTCTTTTGAGATACTAAATACTGTTCTGTGATCTCCTTTTCCTCTCAAAACAAATGAACAAACAAATCCACCTATTAAATTTAAGTAAGGTCTGTGCTTATAGAAACAACATTATCTTTCCTCCAACAATTTAAGTTTATTTAAGTGTTCAGTGATTTGAGTGTTTATTATATTTTCCATCAGCTTGACTGGTACAAAAAGTGAGGTTTACTAGTGTATGATTCCTGGAGTCTTTCCTTCCCCTTCTTATGGATGGGTGTCACAGCACTAACCTCTCAGTCCCCTGGTATAATTGCAGTGTTTAATGACAGATTCCATGACCAACAATTTCATCCTTGAATTCCTTTAAAACTCTCATGTGGAAGTGAACTTGTGGAAATTTATTTATATCTTCTTTGTTAATTAACTCTAGAATATACTCTGCATTTCATTTAATACCTCTGAACTGTCTGAGGAAAACATTAGGGAGATTTCCATAACGGACTAATCCCCCACCCCCCGAAAAAAGAAAAGATTAATTTAGTTTTGTCTTCTATTGATTTTTTCTCCCATTCCTGACAAGATATTCATGTCTTTAATCAGGCTTATCAAATGGTCAATTTGACTTTTTACCTCATATATTTTAATAACCTTTTATTGGCTCAAAAAATCCCTTTACAAAGTACTATTTACATGCTTTTGAGGCAGTCTAATTTCTAGCTGTTGTTCATGAATTGCCACACTTAAGGTGATAAGATAAGAAAGAAATATATAATAGGAGAAACTGGCAATAATACCAACATTGTCTATGAGTGATAATGCTTCTGTGGAAGTCATGTGGGTGAGTGGATAAAATATCTCAGGGAGCATAGGAAGTCAAAAGGGTTTAAGTACAACTTCTATACCAGAAACCATCATCATCTACATGTAGGCAGAATCTTGTAGACTGAATGAAACTATAAAATAATACCTTCTCTGAGAGAGTATTGATAGACAATGTGTGTGAGATTGAGGAGGAAGAATTAGACTCCCTTCACCCTCGGAGATTCATGGTAGCCTGACAAAGTCCCAAGTCCAACCCTAAAATATGTTTGTAAAAATTTCATTTTGCAAATGAAATATTTCAAAATAACCATTTAAGAGATTTTATTTAAAAATAAACAACAAAATGGAAGGATGGGAGATAGGGTACAAATCTCTTTAGATTAAAGCTTTCTTACAGAAGTACTGAAAGTTGGGCCATGGAAAGACAGAACAAACACTAATTTGAAATTAATAATCTAATCCTAAAAAATGAGTGAATAAACAACAAATCATAGAAATATTCAATAACTTCATTCAAGAGAACAATAATAATGAAATAATATAACAAAACTTATAGGGTGCAGAAAAAGTGGTTCTTAGGGGAAGTTTTCTGTCTCTAAATGCTTACATGAATAAAATAGAGAAAGAGATCAGTGAGTTGAGCTTGCGAAAAAAAAGCTAGAAAAAGAACAAATTGAATATAACTAATTAAATATCAAATTAAAAATTCTGAAAACCAAAGGAAGGATTAATAAAATTGAAATCAAGAAAACTATTGAACTTACTAAATAAAACTAAGAGCTGGCTTAATGAAAAAAATAAAATTGGTAAACCTTTGGTCAACTTGATTTTTAAAAAAGAAAGAAAAAACCAAATTACCTATATCAAAAATGAAAAGAGTTAATTCACCTCCAATGAAGAGGAAATTAAAATAATAAGACATTATTTTGCCCAATTGTATGCCCATAAATTTAACAATCTTTGTGAAATCGATGAATATTGATAAAAAATATTAATTGTTCAGATTAACAGAAAAGGAAGCAAAATTGTAAAATAGCCCCATCTCAGAAAAAAAAATGAACAAGCCATGAATGCTTTTACTTCCTCTTCTGTTAATCTGGACAATTTAAAGAACAGTTTTTTCCAATACTATATAGACTGTTTGGAAAAATTGTCGAAGAAGGAGTTCTACCAAATTCTTTTAATGACACAAAAAATGGTGCTGATGCCTAAAGCAGGAAGAGCCAAAACAGAGAAAGAAAATTATAGGCCAATTTCCCTAATGAATATAGTTGCAAAATTTTAAATAAGATATTAGGAAAAATATTACAGTACCTTATCATGAGAATACTATATCTGTCAGGTAGAATTTGTATCAGGAATTCAAGGCTGGGTCCATATTAGGAAAATTATCAACATAATTGATCTTATCAACAACAAAATCAACAAAAATCATATTATTATCTCAGCAGATGTAGAAGAAGGCTTTGATAAAATACAGCACTTATTCCTATTGAAACCACTGGACAGCATAGGAATAAATGGAACCTAACTAAAAATGATAAGTAGCATCTACCTAAAACTAAGAGAGAGCATTATATGTAATGGGGATAAGCTAGATGCATTTCCAATAAGATGGGGGGGGGTGTCCATTATCACCACTGTTACTCAATATAGTATTAGAAATGTTAGCTTTAGCAATAAGAGAATAAAAAGAAATTTAAGAAACTAGAATAGGCAAAGAAGAAGCTAAGTTATCACTCTTTGCAGATATTATTGCCCTTCTCAGCAAAGCAAGACCTAAAACATTTCCAAAAGACTCATGATGTAAAATGCCATACATATTCAGAGAAAGAACTATTGAGTCAGAATGTAGAATGAAGGAGACTACTTTCACTTTTGTTATGTTTTGCTTTGGTTTGTTTTTTTCATGGTTTTTCTCATTCACTATAATTCTTTTTTTAATTTTTTAATTTTTATTTTATTTATTTATAAATGTTTATTTATTTATAAATGTTCTACAATCACTTCCTTAAAATTAAGATTTTAT
>CM053774.1:5677857-5702737 GCA_028658325.1 Potorous gilbertii
TGTGTGTGTGTGTGTGTGTGTGTGTGTGTGTGTGTGTGTATGTACTAAATAAATGTTTGTCATCATAATTATGAGGTTTGGGTATTTCTATTGAACCATAACAGCACAGGGCTAGACTTCTAGAAGGGAGCTCAAAGGCTACTTAGTCCAACTCCCTCAATTTACTGATGATAACTAATAAATCTGAGAATCAAACCCCAGATCTTTTTTTTAAATCATGCTTCTCTCTTTAAATATTATTTATATATTTTCCACATTTTTTCTTTTAAAATTTTGAATTCCAGATTCTCTCTTTCCATCCCACTTCTCTTCCAACCACCAAGAAGACAAAAATATGATATCAGTGATACATGGGAAGTGATGTAATACAATTTTTCATGTTAGTCATATAAAAGAAGTGAGAAAAAAGTTTTTACAGAAACAAAACTGACACAGGCAAGATTAGAAGCAAAAGCGGAAAGCTGGGAGAAAAATTATAGCAAGTGTCTCTGATAAAGGCCTCATTTCTCAAATATAGAGAACTGAGCCAAATTTATGAGTGCAAGTCATTCCTCAATTCATAATTGGTCAAAGGACATGAACAGGTGGTTTTCAGACAAAGAACTCAAAGCTATATATAGTAATGATGAAAAATTCTCCAAATCACTATTAATTAGAGGAATGAAAATTAAATGAAGGTCAGTGATTAGATTGGCTAATATGAGAGAAGAAGAAAATGACAGATGCTGAACAGTAGGTGGGAAAATTGGGATATTAGTGGAGTTGTGAACTAATCCAATCTTTCTGGAGAGCAATTTGGAACTATGCCCAAAGATCTACAAAACTGTACATACCCTTTGATCCATCAATGCGACTACTAGGTCTGTATCCCAGAGATTTAAAAAAAAGGGGGAAAGGCCCTATATGTACAAAAATATTTATATCAATTATCAGCTCTTTTTGTAGTTGCAAAGAATTAGAAAGTGGGAGGATGTCCACCAATTGGGGAATGGCCAAACAATTTATGGTAGATGAATATAATAGAAGACTATGATGTTATAAGAAGTGAGAATCAGGATAAGATAAACCTAGACAGGTTTAAGTGAACTGATGCAAAGTGAATTGAGCAAAACCAGGAAAATGCAGTACACAGTAACGGCAATATTATATGATGATCAGCTGTGAATGACTTAGGTATTCTCATAAATATAACGAGCTAAGATAATTTCAAAGGACTCATGATGAAAAAAAAATTCCCTCTTCCAGAGAAAGAACTAATGAAGTCTGAATGCAGATGAAAGCATACAATTGTTTCCATTTATTTTTGTCTGTGCTTTTTAACAACACAACTAATGATGGAAATACGTTTTACAAGATTGCATATTGTATATAACCTACATCAGATGGCTTCTCATCTCAAGGAGGGGTGAGGACAAGGAGAAAAGGAGATAATTTGGAACTCAAAATTTAAAAAATGAATGTTAAAAATTGTTTTTACATGTAATTGGGGAAAATGTTCATTAAAATCAAACAAGAAAATTATATTTCACTTTTTATTCAGCGTTTATCAGTTCTCTCATTCTTTTCATCCTGAATGCTTGGAATTGTCTTGGATCATTGTATTGATCAGAGTATTTGAGTTTTTCATAGTTAAGCATCATTGCAACATTACTGTTACTGTACACAGTGATCTCTCAGTTCTTCTCATGTCACTTTGTGTAAGTTCATGTAGGTCTTGCCATTTTTATGGAACCGCACCCTCATTACTTATTATACCACAATAGTACTCCATCAAATCATATGCCACATCTTCTTCAGAGATTCCCCAACTGATAAGCATCCTTTCAATTTCCAACTCCAATCCTTTGCTCCCACAGAAAGAGTTGCTGTAAATATTTTTGTACATGCAGGTTCTTTTCCTTTTTCTTTGATCTCTTTGAAGTAGAGACCTAGTAGTGGACCAAAGCATATGAACAGTTTTATAGCCTTTTGGGCATAATTACAGATTGTTTTCCAAAATAGTAGGACCATGTCATTATTCCACCAACAATTCATTAATTTACTTGTTTTCCCTCATCCTCTCCAACATTTGTAATTTCTGATAGATGTGAGGTGGCACCACAGAGTTGTTTTAATTTGCTTTTCTCTAATCAATAGTAATTCAAAGAATTTTTCCATATGACTATAGACAGTTTTGATTTCTTCTTCTAAAAACTGCCTATTTATATCTTTTGACCATTTATCAATTGGGAAATGGCTCTTATTTTTCTGAATTTGACTCAGTTCCATATGCATGCACATATATGTGCATGCATATGTGTGTATGTATATCTCTGTATGTATATATGCATCTGTGTATATATGTAATTTTGAGAAATGAGACCTTTATCAGAGAAACTTGAAGTAAAACTTTTTGATATTATTTCATAGTCTATGGTGACTTTTAGCAAAATGTAGTTTCCTTCATTATTTCTTTTAATTGTCTATTTTTGCTTCATTCTTTAGTCTACTTTTGTCTGAGGTCATGACTACTACTCCTGCCTTTTTTCACTTGAGTTGAATCATAATTGTTTCTTTTCCAGTCCTTTATTTCAACTCTTTGTGTGTGTTTCTCTTTCCAGTGTATCTCTTGTATGCCACATATTGTTGAATTCTGGTTTCTAATCCTTTCTGCTATTCACTTCCATTTCATGGTTAGCTCATTCCATTTATATTCATAGTTATAATTACCAATTATATATTTCTTTTCACCTTATTTTCTTCTTCTTCTTTTTCTTCTTCTTCTTCTTCTTCTTCTTCTTCTTCTTCTTCTTCTTCTTCTTCTTCTTCTCCTCCTCCTCCTCCTTCATTTTCTTTTCTCGCTCTGTCTTTCTGGCTCTGTCTGTCTCCATCTCTCTGTCTCTCTCTCATTTTATCCTGTCCCTTCTCAAAAATCTGTTTTGCTTCTGACCACTGCATTTCTTAATCCACCCTCCCTTGCATCATTCTCCCCTATATCTTTCCCTTTTCCTCTTATCTCCTTGCTAGACAAGATAGATTTCTATACCCCAATAAATATGTATGCTTATTCCCACCCCTCTCTCAAACAATTTAGATGACAGTGAGGTTCAAGCATTGCCTACTACTCCATATTTCCCTCTCCACTATAAAAGCTCTTCCTAGCATGCCACTGTTCTGTGAGAACATTTTCTCTATTTTGTCTTTCCCTTCCCCATTGTCCCAGTGCATTCTTTTTTCTTACACCTACTTTGTTTTAGATCATCCCAGCATAATCAATTCACACCCATGTCTTCTGTCTATGGAGACTCTCTCTAGCTGACTTAAGAATGATAAAGATCTTTTGAGTTATAAGTATCAACTTCCCACATAGGAATATAAAGAATTTAATTTGATTGAGTCCCTTTAGATTACTCTCTCTGAATTATGTTTTTGTGCTTCTTTTAAATCTTCTGTTGAAATGTCAGATTTTCTACCCATCTCTCGCTATTCATCAGGCATTTTTAAAAGTTCTCTACTTCATTAAATGTTCATTTTCTACTGTATTCAGTTTTTCTGGGCAGATGTTTCTTGGCTGTAATCCCAGCTTTTTTGCCTTCTGGAGTATCATGTTATAATCCCTCTACTCCTTCAATGTGGAAGCTGAGTATAATCCTTCTGAGTAAAAAAAGGAAATTTGTTCAGCCATCCGCAATCAATGAGCATCCCCTTAATTTCCAATTCTTTGCCAGAAAGGAACTGCTATAAATAGTTTTGTACTTATAGATTCTTTTCTTTTTCTAAAACATCTCTTTTGGGGTACAGACTTAGTATTGATACTGTTCAGTGAATGGGTATGTGTGGTTTTATATCCCTTTGAGCATAGTTCCAAATTGCTCTACAGAATAGTTGAATCAATTCACAACTCCACCACATCCTCTCTAAATTTTCCTACTCTGTTGTATTAGCCCCTCTATTAGGCAGGAGGTAGTACCTCAGAATTGTTTTGATTTTTATTCTTTTAGTCAATAGTGAGTTAGAGCATTTTTCATATGGCTATAGTTTTGTTTTGTTTCTTGATTTTTCATGAAGTCATTAGTTTTCATTTGCTCCATCTAATTTTGAAGGAATTATGTTCTTCAGTGAATTTTTGTACCTCCTTTCCCATTTAGCCAATTCTACATTTTAAAGAGTTTTTTTATTACTGAATTCTCTTACTTTATATTCAAAATTCTTTTTGAGCGCCTCCTTGGCCTGATACCAATTCATATTTTTCTTGGAGGCTTTGGATAGAGGAGGTTTGACTTCGTTATTTTCTTCTGAGTGTATGTTTTGATCTTCCTTGTTATCATATAAAGAAACATCAAGAACATCAATAAACAAACAAATAAAATCAAAAGAATGGGGGAGAAGGAGCCAAGATGATGGAATAAAATCAGGGACACACCTGAGCTCTCCCCCAAACCCCTCCAAATACCTGGTCAGAATTTATATTGTCAAAGATTTTTTCTGTTGTCTGCTCATTTTCTCAGTGTATTTTTGACTTTTAACTCTTTGTTAAAGGAGGGTTCTGCTTCCAGGGTGGAGGGTACATTATACTAAGCTTCAGGGGTTTTTTGCAGCTTTTTCCAGAAATACTTATAGGACCCACAAATTTTTGGTCTGGAAGGTGGCATGATCTAAGAAGAGATGTGTTTACTACTCTCCTGGCCTGTACTCTGTTCTGTAAGTGACCACAAGCACTGCCTTCTGCCCTGAAACTGTGATGAGGGTGCTCACTCCACTGCTGCAAGCTTTGGTGTGCTAATGCTCCTCCTCACCCCAGGACTGCCATTCAGCACTGTAACCCAGATCCAAGTATGGGAAAAGAAACTGAGTCTTGCTTCAGTGCTAGCCATGAGACCCCTGTAATATCCTTTTGACCAGGTATTTACCCCCTTTACCATCTATAGACTGAGAACTCTGGAAGCTAATGCTACTGCTACTGATTCAGTGGTTCCTGGTTTGCTGGGGCCCAGTCTATGTTGATGTGGCCATTGTTGGACTGACCTCTTCTCTCACCCTAGTGCAACAGACACTTCCTGATGACCTTCTAAGTTGGCTTGGGCTGGAAAATTGTGTCATTACTCCTTTTTGTGGGTTCTGCAACTTTAGAATTAGTTTAGAGTCATTATTTAAAAGTATTTGGAGGGATTTGGGGAAGAGTTCAGATGTGTCCCTGGTTTTATTGAACTATCTTGGCTCTTTCTTCCCCATTTTTTTGATTTTGTTTGTTTGTTTCTTGATGTCTTATAAAGCCATTAGCTTCCACTCACCCAATTCTAATTTTTAAGGAATTATTTTCTTTGGTGAGCTTTTGTATCTTTTTTTCCTTTAATTTGGCCAATGCTGCTTTTTAAGGAGTTCTTTTCTTCCAAGGATTTTTGTGCCTCCTTTACCATTAGGCCAATTCTGTTTTCTTTTTTTTTATGATGTTGTTTTCTTCATTATTTTTTGTGCCTTTTTCATCAATCTGTTAATCCTCTTTTCATAATTTTCTTTCATCTCTCTCATTTTTTCCCAACTTTTCCTCTACCATTTTTACCTCTTTCTTTAACTCTTCTAGGATTACTTGCTGGCTTTGAGTCCAGTTAGCATTTTTTTCTCTGAGGCTTTGCTCATAGTTGTTTCATATTGTTGCCTTCTAAGTTTATGTCTTGGTCTTCGTTGTGACCATCATAGATTTTTATGGTGAAGTTTTTTTTATTTGCTCATTTTCCTAGTCAATTTCTTGATTTTGAACTTTTGTTAAAGTTGGGTTTTGCTCATCTGAGGGTAAAGATACTTCTACATGGTAATATCTTGCTCTCCTAGTCTGTGTTCTGACATTTACTGAGGAATGGCCCCTGTCCCCTTTAGCTGTAAGTTCTACCACTCCTCTTGGCTCTGGATCTATGATCAAGGCCCCTGCTCCCTTGTGACTGATCATAAGGACTCCTCTTCATTGTGAAACTGTGGCCTAGAATTCTTTATAGGCAATAGAGTTGCCAATATATGCCAGCTATACCCTGTACCAACAAAGGGGTCCCTGTAATCCTTTATCTGACCAATTTTCTGACCTGTTGTCATCTTGGGGTTGAGAACTCCCAAAGCTCCTGCTGTGCTCTGGATTTTCCCCCCACTCTTGCTTTCCCGCTCTGTTACAAGTCTCTCCTTCAGACTTTCTAAGTTGTCTTAGGCTGGAAAAGGTCTCCTTCTGAACTTTTGTTGATTCTGTTATGCCAAAATTTGATTTTAGGTGCTATTTTAAAATTGTTTGGAGGGGAATGTTGGGAAAATCAGCTGAGTTCTGATCTGTACTCTGCCATTTTGATTTCATCCTTCAAACCCCAGGACATAAAACTCTTTAGAAGTGATCTAAGTCTTCTTTCTTTTTTAAATGATTGTTGCCATAAATAAAAATTGTTTATTTTCCAAATGGGGAAACTGAGACCCAGAGAAATTGAAATGGCTTATTTAAGGTCATATAGGAGGAAAGAGGAAGAGGGAGGATTTAATTCAGTTTCTCTGACTCCTTATCAATTTCCCTTTTCCACTGTATCACGCTACTGTCTATGTGGTTCAAATTGAATCAATACTGGACTAGACAATGATTTGAGTTTTAGATTTAGCAAAGTGGTATACTGAGTGAGGGATCAAGTTGTTACAGGTATTGATCTATCTCTAGTAGCTCCCACATCAGCAGGTAATGAATAGTAGTCTGAGGTTTCAGTAGTCAGTTGTTTGTGATTTTATGGAATCTTGTAAGTGCTTAGCACAGATCCTACTTTTTCCTATTTTCCTCTCTGTCATTTTCTGCTTTTTTTCAGAAACTATGAGGATTGACATCCAAAGTCACATCACCTTTTCAGTTGCAGGGGAGTTACTTAGAAGTCTATGGGCTTTCCTATTTCCTCTGACATTTATGTTTCCTCTTGTGTTCCTTCTCCACATCTCTTGAAATAAGACATGTTCTGTGATATAAGATGTGCTGTCTGACAATGTAATCAATAGAGCAGAAACCTGGTTCAAGCCTCCCTGGGACCTATGTCTCATATTCATAAAAGTAGTTATTACTTTGGTGCTGCTAGCCTGCAGAGCTTCTCAATTTTTTATTAATTACATCTCTGTTGCCCTAGATAGTAAAGCACAACTGGTATATGAATTTCCACGTCTCCAAATACAATAGCCTTACTTGCTCTGAATGAGGAAAAAAAAATCACAAAAAACAACAATTGTTGTCTCATACAATTAAATTTATTGTATTAATCTCAGAGGTAATGTGGTAAGGGGAGACAGGGTATTCGTCTTAATGTCTGTGCTATTTGTTGAAAGAGGAGTTCATTTTGGAGGAAAACAAAAATCTGATAAGATAAATGCTGAACTAGGATGGAAATTCAGAGATCTGAGCTCTTGTCTAAGCTTTCCTGATGGATTTCTGAGAAATCTGGAGTTAGTACACATAACTTTTCTCCTCTTTGGTTTTCTTATCTTCAAATGAAGCTAACTGTACCTATTTGCTTTTCTTCCTACACATACAATAAATGCAACTAAAGACATTAAAAGCCAATTTTACTTGCTTTCCTGTTATTTGTTCAATCAACATTTTGAGAGACAGTGTTTCATAATGGGTAGGTGGAGGACTTGGACTCCACAAAGTCTGGGCTCAAATACTTCCTCTAATTCTGTGTGATCCAAGCAACATCAAGCTCATTCTGGAGTCCTGACACATTTACAAACCTTTCAATGACATTGCATGGTAACATCACAGTCTATCCTTCCATGCCTCCTTCCTCCCAGATTCCATTTTCACAAGGTTGCTGAGTTGCACTTCATTACTTACAATATTGAAAGGGAGACTGTATTTGTTTGCTTGAGTTTTATAGTATATAGTATGATCTTATGTAAGCCAGTTCTTCCAGGAAAGGATTATTGACTCTCTTACCTTTTTGAAAGCCATCCTTTGGTCCAAAGGTTTCCCTGTCACCTTTCTTCTATTTTTTTTAAAGGTTTTCTTTTATCCAGGTTAAGACTTTATTCTGCTAACTATAATGTTGTAGTAGCTACTGTAAAATGGAAAGAGGATAGGACTTGAAAGGAACAGAATTTTGGACTTACATTCTATCTTCAAGTTACTAAGCTATATATTTATGAACAAGTTATGTTTTCTCTCCTGGCGTCATTTGCCTCATCTGTAAAATATTAATAAACCTGTAATACCTGCCTCATTGGGTTACTGTGAGTCTTAAATGAGATAGAATATATTAAGCATTTTGCAAATCTTAATGCACTGCATAAATGTTAGCTATGATTCTTACCCAAGTAGCTGATAGCTATCAAGCAAGATTCTGTCCGGTAAGTGGACAATCGAGAGGTAGCAGAGTGCTGATCGGACACTGCAGGCGCAGGCTGCGACTGCTACTTAGCTTCATTCAACAAACATTTACTGAGTTCCTATTACATAAAGTACTATAACTAAGTCCTGATGAGTGTGAATAATAAAGTTCCCAAAGTGGTAGCATGTATTCAAAACTGCTCTATTCTGTAAAATTTGGTAATTGATTCCAGTTCAAGGGAATATGCAGTGCTACCAAATCAGATTATTGGTGGATCTACAAAACAGCCTTCAGGGCCCAAAGTACCTAAAACACAAGTGACTTGCTTATGGTTATACAGTCAGTATATACTGGAGTCCGAAAGCCTTTGAATCTCGTTTGTGTTCCCTCGCCATCACCTGATCATATTTCCATCTCATGTACCCATATTTTAAAATCAAACTCTGTTAAATTCTGTATGACATCACATTGATTTCCTGAGACAACTTCCCCCCTTTCCCTGCTAATCGCAAGTGTTTCTCTTTGTGTCGACAGAATTTCATTCTTGAGAAATTGCTATTCCTTTCCATCTGGCTTCCATAGTATTTTATTCATAGGTCAGCCTATGATCTCTTTCTTTGAACCTTTTAAAATGTGCTTTCCAAAATAATGGTGTATATGTTAAACTATGCTCAACTTTCCACTTCTTTTTAGCAAACACCATTTTTCACAAATATAAAAACTCAGAAAATGACAAGCTCCAATTCTGTGTGGCCAAGTGTCAACACAAATTCAAATATAGATGCAGTTACTATAAATGGAATATCATTATAGATTTTTTTAATAGAGTCCCAGTTTAATGAATGTTTTGAGAATTTCAGTTTCAGGTTTTAAATTTTACAATTGGATTCAAAGAAAATGAGACACTTCTAGAGACAGGAAGAAGTTGAGTTTTTGATAGTGATTAGGTTTGGAGGAAAACAGAACAAAAAAGAATTATTTATATAATTTAGATGACAGAATGCTAATAGAATATGGTGACAAGTATCATATGAGCAACAAACAAATTATAAGCAGTTCAATTAAAGGCGATGCCTTAAAGGAATAACAATGATATTAAAATGAAATTATCTCAAAGTAGTTTTACAGAAAGAAGCTGAATGCTACTTCAATCAAATATATTTTTAAATTAAAAAAAATTAAAATCAATGTTTATTTCCAAGCAAAGGAACAAATAACTGTTGGTGGTTGATTCCCTAGCCAGAATAAAGTCTAATTATTGAGGCAGTATATTTTTAAAGTGAGTGAAGAGATGCCATCTGTGGTTCCATGTGTAGACTTAGCTTGGCACATTTAGTGTGCGGTGAAAAGGGAACTAGACTTGCACTCAAGAGATAACAGTGTAAATCCTGCTTCTCACACTTCTTGTTCTTTGACCATGAGCAGGCTAGGCGACACAGCTCTGAGTCTACATCCTCATTCAGACACTAACTGTGTGACTCTGTACAAGTCATTTAACCTTTATTTGCCTCAATTTCCTCATTTGTAAAGCAGGGATAAAAATAGCACCTACTTCCCAGGGTTGTTGGGAACATCAAATGATGTAACATTTGTGAAGTGCTTTGCCAACCTCAAAGCCATAGGTAAATGCAAGCTATTGGATAGCTGTAGGAATTATTTAATGCCTCTGAGACTCAATGTCTACCAGTTAAAGGGAGGTAGCAACAACTGTGGTACCACTGCTATATGGTTGTTGTGGTAACAGGATGGTAGCTTGGTAGTTCGTATGTGAAATACTTCAGAAACAATAAAGAAACATGGAAAGGTTAGTTATTTTTATTGGTAGGAGTAGTTGTAATCTTAATGGATTTTAATTTGGCTTCATTTGAAGGAAACGAATCCATGGCCTTAGATTGTTTCATTAAATTCAGTCTCATTTCATTTGGGGATGGAGAGAGGGTAGGAGTGACTCCAAATAATCCAAAGTCCTTAGAAAAGTAAATCAAAGCATATGCCACATGGAAAGGATCAGTTAATAAGGACTTAGTATGTAAGCACTGGGAAAAAAACGAAAGGCAAAATATGATGAGCACACCCCTTGTCCTCAAGGCTCTCATAATCTAATGGAGTCAATAAAGTCATCTTCATATAAGGAAATTATACTTTGTGGTCGAGTTGTTTCTGTCATGTCTGACTCTCTGTGACCCCATTTGGAGTTTTCTTGGCAAAGATACTGAAGTGGTTTGCCATTTCCTTCCACAGCTCATTTTATAGATGGGAAAACTGAAGTAAAGAGCGTTGTGACTTGCCCAGAGTCACACAACTAGTAAATGTGAGGTCAGATTTGAACTCAGGAAGATTAATCTTCCTGATTTCAAGCCCAGTGCTCTATCCACTGTGCCACCTAGCTGCCCATATTATACTTTTGGGGAATTTTAAATAATAAATAGTATGAGTTTCTCTCACCTTCATAGACTTGCTGTAGTCAAAAATCTTATTTTCCATTATTTTAATTAAAATATTACTGAGCACCTTCCTTATACTCAGGATAAAAATGTTCATTTGCAAGATTTTAAAAAGTCTTTCCATGGTCTTGTCTTATATGAGATTCATGAACTTCCTCTAATTAGGCTTGTACTTTCTATCTTCACTCTGCATTTAGTGTATTATAATGTGTCCTTCAAAACTTTGGAGGTGAAGAAAGTCTCTGCTGGCCATTCCTATCAGAAGAGGAGCAAGCTTTTTCCATTCCTAAATACAAACCTTCTGAGGTCACCCTTATGTAGACTTAGGTTAAGTCGTCCTTTCGTTGGTGACTCTAAGACTGGAGGCTTTATTGTCTCCCCTTGCTCAAGGCTCTGGAACCTGCAGACCTGAGACTCAACTCTCTATTTAAAACAATGATCCACAATGAGAGTTTTTTTCCACCCAAAGTAACTCAGAAAGAAAAATTCCTTCTTGGCTTCAAGGCCAAATAACTCAGCAGGTTAAAAAGGAGGTGAACACATTGGAGACTAGAAATTTAAATCATAGCTGACAGATTTTTCTTTGCCATTGTGAATGCTGAAACAACATGTGACAGATCCACAGAACAGATAGCTAGGGAATATAGTGTGTCTTCTGTCATAGGGGATCACAGACAAGGCATTATTAGTTCCATGTTGGAGATGCACCACTTGTCACTGAGACAGGTAAAGTGATGATATTCTTAGTGATGCCCATATTTTCTTTCAGTTGTCTGTAATATTGCTATGTCTGATTTAGAAGAGAAGAAGAAACCCCAGTTAACCAGAACCTCTATTTCTAGAACCCTGCATTAATCAGATGCTTTTTGGAAATTTCCTTTTAGAAGAAAGAGACAAAGGACTACAAAGCAATGAAAGAATTCAGGCAGAAAAAACTTCCAGTGAATAACCTGAGTTTGTTATACATTCAGCACAAGTGCCTATCAAGGGGTAGGGAAACTGCGGCCTTGAGGCCCCATCAATTAGGGTCCTTTGACTGAATCCAAACTTCACAATTCACAATCCGAAATTCACAAATCCTGGATCAATCCTGTGAATTTTGTATTCAGTCAAATGGCCCCTCTTGAGGACCCAGAGGCCACATGAGGCCTTGAGGATACAAATTCCCCATCCTTGGATACCTTCTGTACCTATGCAACCTATATAAAGGTTTCTAATATCCATTGCTGGTCATGGATTGTTCCAGAGACAAGAAGTAAGAGGATGTTCCAATGAGCACAAATCATAAATAAAGTGTTGGATTGGATACAATGTTGACCTCGGAGCCAGGAAGCCCTAGATGCAAATCCATTCTCATTACTTACTAGACAAGAGACTCTGGTTAAGTAACCTAAACTCTCTGTACCTTACTTTCCTTATCTACAAAATGATGAAGTTAGATTTGATGATCTATAAGGAATCCTATGAAGGAATCATAGAATTGCAGACTTATAAGTTATGATCTCTATCAAATCTCATGCAGAAAAATAAGCAAGATGGAGATACTTTCTCATATCTCCTAAGTACCACATACATTCCATTATTCAAGTCATTTTCCCTGCCGGAGGTACACTCTGCTCTTCTCTCTTCATCCCAATACCATTGTGCAAAGCCTGCTTCAAGTTCTCCTCACTTCCTATTGATTTTCCTAACAAGTCCCCTTCACAACCATCTTTCCTTGCTCCAAATATGTATTCTACTTTTTTTTCTCAAGGGAATAACTTACACACTATTAGTGATATATACAATATAAATGGAATAACAATAGAAAATGACAGAATCACAGAACATCAGAGCTAGAGGGAACCTAAGAGATCATCTGGGCTCTAGGATCAAATGAGATAATATTTCTAAAGCACTTAGCGCAATGCCCCGCACATAGTAGGCACTTAGTAGATGCTTAACATTTCTTTTTCTTCACAAACTTCATTTTGAAGATTTGAAAACTAAAGCTTAGAGAAGTAGAGATAAGATAATAGATTAGACTCATCATTTTATTGCTATAGGGAAATCCCAGGTGAGAAAATCCCCTCTATCAATCCTGATTGATACCTTCTCCGCAACTTAAAGTCTTAGAGAGGTTCCTGGAACGCTGAGAGGTCTGGTGATTTTCTCACAACTTTCCAGAATTCATATCGAGATCTTCCTGATTTTGTCTGGTCATCTACTCTCGATGCCATGCTGATGTAACAAAGTGCTTTGTGACAGGAGGCATTTTGCATTTTCTGGAACACATAGCAACAGCAAAGAGGTAAACACATAATAGTGATGCAAAAAAAAATTGCTGAATGACTAAATAAGGGAAATCCTAAAGGTACGAATGTTGATTCATGAGCATTCTGCTAGTGACATGTCACAGTATCTAAAACTGGGAAGGTACGAATATGGAGCTAAATTTCCTCCTCCATATTAACAATTTCATTTTCATCACCTAACTGAGATGGCTAATGCATTTCTATCTACTGACAAATACATGAAAGAAAATAAATACTGAATGAGCACCAAGTTATTTTCTTGGTTTTCTTTTGCTTGTATTAAAGGGTACATAGCTTTCATCACTATGTTGGTCAATATGGCTAAGGTGGCCTGTTACTCTATTAGATGCAAGAGAAACACCATCTTTGCTATGAATCTTCTTTTTCATAAGAACGACCTGAGAAAGGCTGTCCTCTAGGAAGGTAGGTAAATATAGAATCCAAAATATCTGAGTTAAAATCTACTGTTCTAAACTTACTAGCTGGGTGAGCTTTAGCAATTTACTTGACCTCATTTATCTCTGTTTGCTCATTTGTAAAATGGGAATGATAGAAACACCCACCTCCTAGATTTGTTTTGAGGATCTAATGACATGATAATTGTAGAGTGTTTTGCAAAACTTGGAGTACATATAAATGCTATCTGTTGTTATCATTCTACATTCCACAAGGGATGAGGAAATTGAATGAAAGTGACTTGAAACGTGTTCAAGACCAATGGCCAAATCCCAAGGGTCTATTTGGACAATTCAATGAGAACAGTGGATAGTTAAACAGAAAGGTGTCATCCTATAGCTTCCAATATTGAACTCAAGCTTCATAGCAAGATTGTGGAAGTCTTCTGAGAAACCTCTTAGGGAGAAGCAGAAAAGAACAGGACATACTTTTTGTTTGTTTATTTTGTATAGTTCTAGAAAGGGTCACAGCCTCCATTCAAGATGTGGATGAAACACTATCTGCAGCAATGAAACTGAGAAAATGGCATTCACATGGAAGAAAGGAGGCTCTTGGGACCAGCAAGAGAAGTCTTACCCATGATCTATTTATTATTTTCCCTCCGTGTTGGCAGAATTGTTATAGCTTTGACTCTAAATGCTGTAGGTGTCAATGTCATATTTTGCAGTATTGACAGGCTGACATAAGAAAGTTCCTGACCTGTGGTCACATTCAATTTTATGAAACCAGTGGAATGGTCCTGAATTTTCACTTTGTTGTCAGATATCAACAGATCTAATCCTAAAAGACATTATTGTTCAACAGACTCTCCTGAGCATGATCCCCTTGGAGGCAATAGAAACACGCTTTCATTGACCTTCCGACAATATTCTCGCAAACCTGATTTGCTCTGGATTTAACAAGTTCCTTCAGGATTCTGTTCCCCATTTAATAGTCTATTGATTTCTTCGGCCACTTTTACTAAGTTACTGTAGATACTAAGGAAGTATATCTATTTGTGCTATTATCCATAGAGAGCTTACTGGGCATAGCTTTAAGAACAGTCATGGTCTGTTTTGAAAGGGAGGAGGGTATGAAAGGTAGGAGAGGCAGCTGGGTGGTACAGTAGAATACAGAAGTGGACCCAGGTTGACCTTGAGTTCAAATCCATCCTGAAAAACCTACTCTCCGTGTGACATAGGGCAAGTCGCTTAACCTCTTTCTGTCTCACTTTCCTCATCTGCAAAGTGAAGATAATGACAGAATTTATCTCCCAGGATTGTTATGAGAATCACAGGATCTTACATTTGTAAAGTGTTTTGCAAACCTGTAATAGCTACGTAAAAGTGGTTGATGTTTTTGTCCTCATCACCACTTTCCATCATCTTTCCATGACTTTTACTCATCGCCATATAAGGAATATTTCTACCAGCAACAGGTATTTTATATCAGTATTTTATCTGGTTTTATTTTGAATTAAATATTCAAATAATTGTTGGTCCTCAGATATTCAGGTATTCAGTCTACTAACTGCCACCAACTCCCCAGTTGTGAATCATGTTCCTATTGATTTCATGCTTTACAATTATGCCTTGCTTTTATCTAAAGAACCCCAAGAGGCAGGTTAAAAAAAGATTAGTACCGCCAATTTAGTGATAAGAAATTTATCTCAAGGAGATAAGTGATTTGTCTATATTCACGTAGTTGGCTCATGTCAAAGACAGAGCTGAGTGACTAGGACATTTCTCTCAGGTCACTAAATTTTGAGACACTCTCACCATTTGCAGTGTTCCAACAATATAAAAACAACAAGAGCTTAGCCCCTATTTAGCCAGAATAAAAAAATGGTGCCAAATGGTATGCTGAGGGTGCCTTCCTTCCTTCCTGACCTTAGCACCTTCTCTACCCCTTTCCAAAATCCCTCCAGCCATAAGCTTCTGCCAGTGTCTGTAGTCTCTGCCTTTTTCCTCCCCTCTAAGAGAAAGCATATTTCCAACTGGCTTCCTTCAGTATGGATTATTGAGGTTGGCATAGTATTAAAATTTCCTAGTTATGGACAGAGACCATTTAGAGATGCTGCATAAAACACCTAGTGCTGAAGAAAAAATGAATTGGAGGGGATCTTAGTGAGCATCCTGTCCAGCTTTCCTATTTTCCAGATAGGTAAGCTGAGGAGTACATTGGGCCAATGGCTTACCCAAGGTCATACAGCTAGTTAGTGGCAGAGCATAGGGGTAAATAATACCTGAATCTCCTATGCTGTAGCCTATGCTCTTTCCATGATGTTACATAGACAACAAAGGCATCACAGGATAGTGGAAAGATGAACTGATAACAATGGAACTTAACAACAATAGCAAATTAATGCAACACTTAAGGGTTTGCAAATATTCTACATAGTCAAGAGAGACCTGGATTTATATTCTCTCTCTGACATCTTATTAACCATGTGGCCCAAAATAGTTCATGTCACCTCTTTAGTCT
The DNA here is from genome assembly GCA_028658325.1 of Potorous gilbertii. Classification (NCBI taxonomy): domain Eukaryota; kingdom Metazoa; phylum Chordata; class Mammalia; order Diprotodontia; family Potoroidae; genus Potorous; species Potorous gilbertii. The sequence goes on from CM053774.1 coordinate 5,693,824, forward strand.
TGGTTTATGTCCTGTTAAAATTCTACAAAATAACAGTATCTATACCTTCCTCATGGGGCTATTAGAGAAAACATAAGATGATGTACTTTAAATATGCATTAAATAAATGTAAATTATTAATTAATTATACTACTACTATTATTAAATATACAAAAATACATTTTGGTCCATTTTATAAACTAGAAAGAATTACATAAATGTCATTGGATTAGATCAGAGCCAAGATAGCAGATAATTTCAGTCACTGGTGCTAGCTAGCCCTGCTGCCACTAGCTCTAATATTAGTAGATTTAAAGAATTTCCTAAAAATGCATTTTTTTCTATCAGCAGCTGTTCTACTTTTCACATTCTATTCTGGTTCCCTCATAGTTCCTGATTATAGATATCCGGAAGGCACCATGACAATGTTCTGGAAGGAAGAAACTTCCTCAACTGCCACAGGAAATGCTGCCCACAATCCATTTATGCCTAATCTTCATGCAGTGACATTTTGCTTGGAGTGCAGAAAGGCTGTGGGAATATGAGGGAGGATGCAGGTGGTAGGAGAGAATGTATCTATATGGATTTGAGTTAAGGAGTTGACACAGGAACAGAAGCCATTCCAGTGATTAGATGTCCGCTGTCCAAGTGCTGACTGACTCCTAACTCTCTTGACTTGCTTTTCTTTGATCTGTCTCACCTAGGGGTGATTTACCATTGGCATATTTCTTGTGCTCATTCCAGGTTTTCCATGGTGCTGCTATCCAGGTTTTTGCTACCATCCACTGGGATCCTTTCCTAAGCAGGTTCTACTACTGTCTTGTTTCTGGTTTTTCAGACTTCTGAACTACATGTCCTGTACTATTCCTCTTTATTTTTCCCTGGGTTGTCCCAGAGATTGCACTTTTTGTAGTTTGGGGCCAAGTGTTTTCCATGGCATAGCCTGGAATCCCTCAGGGTGAGGAGCAAGGAAATACTGTGGCCATAAGGGCCTTTCCTGTTTGAAAGTAGGTAGTTTCGATAGTCTCTACCCATATTACTTTGCAAGGAAAAGGTTGATTCTGAGTTGATGAATGCTGCCCCACTACCAACTCCCCCAATAAAACAAACCAAAAACCACCATCCTCCTTGAAACTTAATGTTACTGAGTGCTGACTGGTTCTCATTTCTTCTATATACCATGTAGATACATCTGGTCTTCGTTTAGGTGCCTTTTTTTCCCTTTTAGAGCATATCTCAATTCACCAGTAGGTGGGATTGTTGCTGTTTCAGTTGTACCTGATTCTTCATGATCCCTTTTGGAGTTTTCTTGGGAAAGATACTGGAGTGGTTTGCCATTTCCTTCTCTAGCTCATTTTACAGATGAGGAAACTGAGGCAAACAGGGTTAAGTGACTTATCCAAGGTCACATAGCTAATAAGTGTCTGAGGCCAGATTTAACTGAGGTCCTCCTAATTCCAGGGTCTCCACTCTATCCACTGTGCTAATTAGGATAAAAGTCTTTTTCCCTTGAGGCAGAGGCATATCTGCTTTTGTGTGACCCCTTGATTAGATGAGAGTTGGTAGCTGTGATACTATGATGCTAAAGAAGTCACTTTGGAGTTAGAGAGGCTTTGTCAGGTTACACCTGAAATGAAACCACAAAGCACACAAAGACTGCAGTATCCTAGCACTGAAATTGCACAGTCAGCTATTGTTTTTTTGTGCCTAAAATATAGTCCTTAGTGGTTATATAGTTTTAATCATCACTGTATTTGTTTTAAGTCACAACATGCTGCAAAACAATATTTCAAAGAGGTTTACGAAGCACAGATGTAGAATCCTATCTCAATTACCATATACTCAGTTGTCACTCACTTCAACTAAAGCTTGATTTTCCTATCTTGTTTAAGGGAGGGGGAAAAGTAAAACAAAACGAAACTTAACTTTCTATCATCGGCCAGTAGGAAAAAAATTCTGAGCCTGGACCAAATTCTGGTCATCCTAGTTCAGTTTTATACTAACCTCTTTGGGAGTTACCAAGTGGCACCAAATCTATTAAATATCTGTGTACCTTGTGTCATAGGAAAGGTGTTAATTCACCTCCTGCTGGTAATTTTAATTATCCATCCAAAAGCCCCTAAGGAGGATTTGGCCTTTCAGAGCTTTCTTTTCCTACTCTGTGTGGGTCTCAAATAGCCCCTTCAGTTTTTCTGTCTTCTTTTCTTGATTAGAAGAAAATTTTCTCTAAGTTCAATGTAAATAATTTCCTTTCTCCTTTGTCTTAAGGGGGAAAATGTCCTTTTGTCAACCATTCTTGTATGCCATTCATTTACCTATGTTAGCAAAAATAGCATTTCTTGGCACATTTCTTGGCAAATCTCCATTCCTATTTGAGAACCTGCCATAGGAGTCATATAATTCCCTCTTTTTAAAAATGAGTTGTGTCTTCCTTTTTTTTATGTTCCCTTTCCCCCATAATTTTAAAACACATTTGATCAGAATGGTTATTTCTAAAACCATCATTATTCAGGATACTTTGTAGCATGAATTGCTTATTTGGGTGAAATCTCTATCTCGTGAAAATTCAGGCATGGCTTAGAATTAAGAACGCATAATTCCCAGAGAGTTTTTGCCCATCTCTATTTGTCCTTTTAGAATTTATATGTTAGGCTATTTATTCTTAGGCAGTTGTAAGAGGCAGTTGCTTTAGTATATAAGTTCCTAAACCTGTTATCAGGAAGACCTGAAGTTTTATTTCTGCAAAGCTCTGTGACCATCAGCAAATGATGTACCTTCTTTCAACCTCAGTTGTTTTTTCATCTGTAAAATGGAGCTGATTCCTCACAGAAGTTCAAATGAGATAATGGGTATAAAGCTCTTTTTGAACTTGAAGCATAATCTTTGTTGTATACTTTTTGAGTTTAAAATAAGGTTGAGCTTAAATCTAAAATTGGGCTTAAATCTTAAATCTAAAATAGTGTAGGAAATTCCCAGTATAGAAACCTCCTCCATTGATATGGACCATCATTGTGCATCTAATGTGAAGTCTTACCAAGCTGGCTGCCTGGGAGCAATGAGAGGTGTGAGTGATAGCCACAGAGTCACCAAGTACCAAACACCGAACTTGAACATAGGTCTTCCTGTCTCCAAGACTGGCCTGCTCTCTGTCTGATTCTTAGCTTTTCTTCTCAACAGGAATTTATTTATTCATGTTTGGCAAACTGAAGTGAAGTGAAGCATGTAGGGAAAAATCTCAAGTAGAACACAACTATTTCCACTGTGCCATGCTATATCTTATTGAATAGTTGTGGTATATGTATGCACATAAATACATATGTGATTATAATTTAATATAATTATTTTTTTTATATTCTTATATAATTTATTTTCTATTTTTATTTTATGCATTGGCTTTATCGAACTCTTAAAGAGTTCCAAGACACAAAAACTTAAGAATCTTTGGGGAGAGGGAATTTCCACACAAAGACATTCCCCTCACCAATAAAATCATGAATCTGGATAATGAATAATGATATTACTAAATGAATAAAGATAATATCACTAGAGGCAGAGAGGGTTATAGATATAGATAATATATTTGGTTGTATCTGGGTGTAATGTTAATTAGATCTTCCCTTCCCATTAATAGACCTCAAGTACCTTTTATTAATTTGGTAATGAGGCATTAGTTCTCAAGGGTTGTGATGCCCTCTGGCTCTGAAAATATAAATATAAAATATAAATATAAATAAAGTATAAATACTCTGAGGTGAGATTTTACTTTGGGGCTTACTCTTCGGAAGTGTTTGCTTGGCCAGAAGAGACTCTGGGCAGCCACTAAGAAGCATCCCCTCCCCTTTGAAAACCCAGATGTTGTTCTTCTCTCTCTGGTAACTACATATGTATGGTCAGACAGTTGGATCTGTCTGTTGATTTGTAATGTGCATATTGCTTATTGCCTGACAGTTGGAAGCCCTATCTTTTGATTTTTATTTCTCTGTATTTTCTCTGAGTTTCAGGGTGCTGATTCTTTCCCCTGAACTAAGTGAATGATATCATACTTGATTAAAGTCATTGCTGTCTCCTTAAAAGTTGCCTTTCCTTTAAGAAAAGCATATCTAAGAACCCATAGAGCAGGCCCTCCTGTGGATGTCGGGGTCTTTGCTGACACACAGGGCTTATAAAAACTTGCTAGTCATGAGACCAGGACCAAGATAAAATTATGCTAGAGGAGGGTCAAATTTTGTATATGGGTGCACAGTTCAGACCTACCCCCTTGACTGTTTCCCTAGGCTACCATTTGGGAGAGATTACTGACTTATTGTTGGGAGGAGTTATTTCTTGGTGGTTTTGCTATCCTTAGTTCCATCTACAGTTATTTACTGTGAGGACATTTAAGAAGTCAATTGTTAAAGTCTCATGACAGATCATTTGGTTCAAAGTATGTTTCCTAGTGGTGGGATTATAGTTCAAGACCATAGATAAGAGGTTTCTCTATTCTGGTAATTTTGGAGTATGTCATATAACATACTTGTGGATCTATATAGAACCCAAGATCTCAGAGTTATCTGAGCTTGGGTCTCTGGAAGCAGTAATAATCTAGAAGCTTTTAGGCTGAATGCCCCCTGGTAGGCAATAGAAATAGCAAAGTCTCTGATAAAGTCACACACTGAACACCCTTTGACAAAGTCTCTTGTAGCCTAAGGGTAAGTGAATTAATTAAGTCAAAACCTATTTTCCCATAGGTTGCAGAAAGTAGAAGAATGAATTATATATGCATTGTTATCATGTCTGTTTCTCCAGCAAATATACATCTATCCATATTACCTATCATGTGCAATGCCAACCTCCACCCTCTCCACAAAAATTCATTGCATCTCTTTGACCTAAAAATACTAAAGAGCACTTAAAACCTTTCCATGTCATTAATATATGTTTTTCTTCTTTTACCAGAAGTTTAGATGGCAGCTCTAGAGGCTAGCTAGTCTCAATACGTGGTCATGCAATTGATAGCTTTCCTTACGACTCTGGAAATTAAATTGCATACAGTCATTAGTTTGATTCAGAGCAACAGAGGCTGTGTACTTTGCTGTAGTTTATTTACATAGCTTCCCTGCATGCTGAAGCCCTGGAAATTTTGCTGTTGCCAATTGCAATTTGCAGAGTTGGCTTAATGACCCAGGGGAGTCAAAGGAAAGAATGTTTTGACACCCTCTGATTGGGTGATATGTTTGTGAATATGACTGGGGGAGATGAACTGTGCATGAAATGTTTCCCTCCTCTCACAGGGGAAAAGGTGAGAGTATTTTATAAGCTCTATGCACACCCCTTTCATTCATCTGGGGCAATGGTTAAGGAAATTGACTAATCTTAAAGGTATATTTTTTTCTCTTCTTGGGGTTACAGAAAAGAATGCTCAACTAAAATTTCTGGGAGGTGAAAACCACTATTTTTTTTTAACAGCAAAATGAATTACTTTATTCACTTTTTTCCAATTTAATATTGTCATTTAAAGTTTTGAGTTCCAAATTCTCTCCTTTCCACCCTCCCTTTCCCCTTCCCTGAGATGGTAAACAATCAGATATAAGTTATGCATACACAATGATGTAAAACATTTCCATATTAGTCATTTTTTACAAGAAGACTTGAATGAAAGAAAAAAATGAAAGGATAAAAGTGAAAAATAATATGCTTCAGTATGCATTCAAATAACATCAGTTCTTTCTCTGGAGGCAAATAACATGCTTCATCAATAGTCCTTTGAGTTTGTCTTGGATCGTTGTACTGCTGAGAATAGCTGAGTCATTCACAACTCTTCATTGAACAATATTTCTGTTACTGTGTACAACACTTTCCTGATTCTGTTCTGTTTGCCTCACTATGTATCAGTTCATGTAAATCTTTCCAGGTTTTTCTGAAATGACCCTGCTTGTCATTTCTTATAGCACAATGATATTCCATTACAATCATATGCCACAGCTTGTTTCATCAATTCCCAATTGATGGGCATCCCTTCAATTTCCAATTCTTAGCCACTACAAAGAGCTGGTGTAAATATTTTTATAGAAATAGGTCCTTTTCCCTTTTTTTGGATGTATATTGACCAACAGTGGTATTTCTGGATCAAAGGGTATGCACAACTATGTAGTTCTTTGGGCATACTTCCAAACTGCTCTCCAGAATGGTTAGATCATTTCATAACTCAACCAACAGTGCATTAATGTTCCAGTTCTCCCATATTCCTCCATCCAACATTTTTCCTTTCTTGTCATATCAGCCAATCTGACAGATATGAGGTGATGGTTCAGATTTGTTTTAATTTGCATTTCTCTAATCAATAGTAATTTAGAGTATTTTTTCATGTGACTATAGATAGCTTTGATTTCTTTGTCTGAGAACCAACCTGTTCATATTCTTTGCATTTTTACATTAATTTCCTTGATATTCTTGACCTTTGTTCTTCCAGATGAATTTTGTTATTATTTTTCTAGCTGGATAAAATAATTTTTGATGGTTCTATTGTTATGATTCTGAAGAAATAGATTAATTTAAATAGAATTGTTGTTTTTGTTATATTGGCTTGGCCTACTCAAGAGCAACTAATATTTTTTTCTATTTTTTTAGATCTGATTTTATTTGTGTGAAAAGTGTTTTATTGTAGTATTCACTTGGTTTCTGTGTTTATCTTGGCAGGTAGATTCTCAAGTATTTTATATTGTCTGTGGTTATTTTAAATGGAATTTCTTTTTCTATCTCTTGCTGCTGGACTTTATTGGCAATGGATAGAAATACTGATGATTTATAAATGTAGGTTTATTTTGCATTCTGCAACTTTGAAAACCAACAATTTTGATGCAGGAAAAATGGTATAATGACGCTTAGAAGTCATGATCAAGGCTTCAGGAGACTTCTAAGGAAAGAGCCCAGTTAATAAAATCCTCCGTGGCAAAACATAAGGTTATTTCTCCTCTGAAAGTTCCAATAATGAGTTTTTCAAGTGCTTTTAAAGGTAGCTCAGCAAAAAGCATCCCATTGGGAGGGAAATACCTCAATAAAAAACCCAGGTCAGTCTGTGGTATATGTGGCAAGATTTGAGGAACATTCACATATCACCATCTTAGAATCATCTCCTTCTATGCCCCTGCCACAGTGCCTGGTATTTCTGCTACTTGAAAGTCTTGCGAGAGTTAATGCACACAATACTTCTACTGAAATTTAAATATGATATTCGTTCTTCTCAGAATGATGAAATCTTTATACAGAATTAATTTATCAGGTTAATATAAATTTATAAAATGGTAGAGTGAAGAGGTACTTCCTCTCAGTTTATAGTGGCCTGAGGGGGCAAAATGAGGGACAACTAAACTTAGACTTGGGGAAAAGAAAGGGTCGGCAAAGATCTAATATTAAGAGTTGGTTGAATAAATGAATGAATACAGTAGGAAATTCACAGCAATGGATTTGGATTCAGAGGACCTAGTTCCAAATCCATTCTCTATGCAAACTCAGCTAAGTCACTATTTCTGGGCTTATGCATTCTCATATGTAAAATAACAGATGAGCTCAAAGGTCCTTTCCAAGTCTGTTGTTTAGTTGAATCCAACTCTTTGTGACTTCTTTTGGGGTTTTCTTAGCAAAGATAATGGAGTGATTTACAACTTCATTCTCCAGTTCATTTACAGATGAGGAAAACGAGACAAACTGGGTTAAAGGACTTGCTCAGGATCACACAGCTAATAAGTGTCTAAGGTTAGATTCGAACTTAGGAAGAGGAGTCTTCCTGACACCATGCTTAGTATTCTTATCCACTGTACCATCTAGCTGTGGATAAGGCCAAGTGTGGATAAGGCCTTATGCACTATATCATCTAGCTCCCCAGGAGTTCAAGGATGCCTCCTTGTCCATCTCTATAAAGGTAAAGGGAATAGATTATCCTGCAGCATTCATAGGGGGGTTTCTCTCTTAGTCATTGCTGGCAATATTCTTGCTAAAGTCCTCCTTAATAGGCTGATCCTTCACCTGGAAGATGATCTTATACCTGAGAGCCAGTGTGGCTTTAGATAGGGCCAAGGAACAGTCAATATGGTGTTTGCTGCCCGACAACTCCAGGAGAAATGTCAGGAGTAGAACAGAGGTCTGGACACAATGTTGGTAGATCTGACCAAAGTCTTTGACACTTAGTCATGAGGACACAATGTTGGTAGATCTGACCAAAGTCTTTGACACTTAGTCATGAGGATTTATGGAAAATTATGTCAAAATTTGGTTGCCCATAGAAGTTCATCAGCATTGTATGTCAGTTTCATGATGGCAAGTTTGCCCAGGTTCTGAATAGTGGACAATGCTCTCATGCCTTCTCAGTTACCAATGGAGTGAAACAGGGCTGTGTGCTTGCTTTTTAGCATACTCTTTTCAGCCATGTTGTCAAATGCTTTCAATGAGGGTGAACATGGCATCAAGGTCAACTACCATACTGATGGTAAGTTCTACAATTTGAAAAGGCTACAAATCAAGACCAAAGTGGAGGGAGTGTGGGTGCATGAGATATTATACTGAGTACCAAATGGAAGGTCTACAGAGCCATTGTGCTGACCTCATTGTTGTATGCCTATGAAACATGGGCAGTCTACCAGTGCCATGCCAGGAAACTGAGTCACTTCTATTTGAACTGTCTTAGGAAGATTCTGAGGATCACCTGGCAGGATAAATTACCAGACACTGAAGTCTTTGCTCGAGCTGAACTGCCAAGTATTCAAACTATGCTTAAGAGAACACAACTCCGATGGGCTAGCCATGTTGTTCAAATGCAAAAGATACACCTCCCAAAAAGACTATTTTATGGAGAACTCACATAGGACAGGCAATCACATGGTGGTCAGAAGAAGTGATACAAGGACACTCTCAAAGTCTCTCTCAAGAACTTTGGAATTGATTGTGGGACATGGGAGACACT
>CM053774.1:5703237-5740737 GCA_028658325.1 Potorous gilbertii
GTGTTGGAAACAGCTGGAGATATCAGACAATGGAGGGCCTGGGCCTGAAGCAGGTGTCACCAGGTAGTCTGGGGTCCCAGGGCTGGTATCCATAGATCAAACCCAGGGAGGATCCTAATGAGAGTGGCTGGTAATGGGATCAAAGGGAGGAATATCAAAAGTATTCTAAATAGAAGATAGGGAGTATCTGGCCTGGGAGAAATGAAAGGGGAATCCAAGGAACCCCTCCCCCCACAAGGACAGACTTTCTGGGGCCTTGTAGACAAATGGGACAAGAGCCTTCCTGATCCAAATGGAAAAGGTCTTGGCTTGGGCTTGTATACCTCATCAGCATCTCCCTCTAAATTTATAATCTTGAAACCCTCTTGCTTAGACGCTGAGCTTATTTAGAGTTATTTTTTTGAGAATGGTCAATTGGTTCCCTTACAGTTCTAGATCTGAGATCTTGATTCTTTTTTTAAATTAACTTATTTGTTTTCAGTTTTCAACAATCACCTTCAAAAATTTTAAATTTTCTCCCCCTCCATCCCTGAGACAGCATGCAATCTTATATGGGCTCTACACATAAATTCTTATTAAACACATTTTCACATTAATCACGTTGCATAGAAGAATTAAAATGAATGGGAAAAAACATGAGTTAAAACAAAATAAAACAAACATAACAAAAGAGAAAATAGTCTGCTTCATTCTGTGTTCCTACTCCACAGTTCTTTCTCTGAATGTGGAAGGCATTTATATCATGAGTCCTTTGGAAATGTTTTAGCTCCTTGCTTTGCTTTGAAGGGCTAAGTATGTCAGAAACAGTCCTCACACTCTGTGGCTGTTACTGTGTGTGATGTTCCCCTGGATCGGCTTGCTTCTCTCCACATCAGTTCATATAAGTCTTTGCAGGTTTTTCTGAAGTCTGCCTGTTTATTATAGAATAATAGTCCATTACACTCATATAACACAGCTTGTTCAGACATTCCCCAATGGATGGACATCTCCTCAATGTCCAGTTCTTGGCCACCACAAAAAGAGCTGCTATAAATATTTTTGTGCTTGTAGGTCCTTTTCTCATTTTTATGATCTTTTTGGGATATAGTCCTAGAATCGATATTCAGCCCTTTGGGCATAGTTCCAAATTGCTCTCCAGAATGGTTGGATGGGCTCCTATGCTCCACCAATAAGGAATTAGTGTTCCAACTCTTCGCATCGCCAAAATTTATTATCTTACTGAGATCTCGATTCCTACGGTATTCTTGACATAATGGCTTGGGCTTAATTTTTTAATATTTCATTTTCCCATCAATTTCATGTGAAAACTATTTTTAACATTAAAAAAAAATTGAGTTTCAAATTCTTTCTCTCCCTCACTTCCTTTCCTCTTCCTGAGACAGTAAGAAATCTAAAATACTTGTTGGTGTTTAGCTGTAGTGCCTTAAGCAATAGAGAAGAATCCTTGAAATGAACAAAGAATTACATACAATGAACACCTAAAATATTAAGCACTTCAAACTTTCACTCATAATTAGCTTCACTTTGTTATTTTGCCTAGTAAATCTTTTCTTCTCTCTCAGTGTTGTCAGGTCAATTCAATTTACAAACTCCAGATTGTTTAGGCTATAAATCAAAGGAGTCAAATTTACAGCCTACTGCCCTCATGTGGTTCATAATACTCCCTAGTACTGCAGGTAAAAGACTAAACCATGATTGTGAAATATTTAACAAAATAAATAAAAATGCAATAGAACATAGGTAACATTATTAAGTAGTTTTCTAACCTGCTGGAATTTTTATACATGATTGAGCAGTGCCCATTTCTATTTGAATTTGACACCACTGCTGTAAATGAATGAGATCACCTGTATATTTATAGATATGGGGAGGGGCTTGGAAGATAGCTGAACAAATAATGGAATAATCTGATTGGATTCCCAAATCTGGGAAGCTTCCTTAAAGTTCTGTGTTTTAAAGTTCTATTTTTAGTTCTAGGATGTGGATCAACAGAGTAAGGAAATAAAGGCATTCCTCCAGGGGAAATACTTTCAGTTAAGGTGTTTGTGGGGCTAACAAAACAGGAGGTTTCTTAATGGAGTAGACTATGGGACTTACTTAAGAAGAAGGAACAGATGAGGTTTAACGTCCCTTCAAGTCTCTATGCCAAAATGATGTCCTTGGCATGTCCCCTAGGATCAGGCTATGTGAACTGGAGGTCATGAATCACTTTTCTTGTTTATTCAGGAAGATGTTTTGGGGCTTCCTTACTACTCCTTCTTGAGGTTTTCTCCATACTTATCCAACAAGAAGCAGAGAAAAGGATTGATTCCTGAATCCAAATTATGATTGGTTTGGCTTTATATTTCATTCTCCTCTCTTTTACATGCGAAGGATATAGACAAAAACAAAAGGGAAACTGTGAGGTTATGCTCCTCAAGATGACAGAGGTAAAAAAGGGTATAAAATTAGTAATTTGATGAAGACTGTTCACTTGTAAACATGACAGCTAACCCCTCGAAGGCAGGGATCATGTCCCGCACTTCTGTCACCCAAATGAGTGCTTAGCAAAATGCTGGGTTATACTTTCAAGTCACATTGACATTGGTTTCACTCACCTGCCCCTTTCATCTCCCCAGTCTTCCCCTTTCAGATTACATTTTTTTCTACTTTTTATATATATTCTATGAACCTGTTATTTATATGTTATTGTCCCCAATAGAATGTTTGTGCCTGGATGGAGCTTATTTTTGCCAGTACTTATCATAGTATCTGGTTTATGGTAAATGCTTATTGATTGGCTGACACATTTTCTTCTAATTTGGACTTCACCATTGGTTTTTGAGGTTTACTTGGATATCAAGATGATGGGTCTATTTGTTCATGTGTAGGCCCTTCCATAAAACTGTCTTTTTCCTTCTGAAAAGGATTTTTAGTCATTATCCTAGGAATTTTGATGGCCATTTAAAAATTTGTCCATAGCTCTCATAACTTCATTGAATTCCTCCCCCCCGCTTTTTCCTCAGAGAATTTTTTTTTCCTCTTTAGTAATATCTTCTGCCTAAAGTAAGGATTCCTGAATTCATATGTTCATCTGATTTTCCCTCATTTGTCTAATATATGCCGTTTTTACAATGATAGGTTCTTGACTTATTGGCTTATTTTGATCTTTCTTTTTCATTTTCACTTCTCTTTTGTGACAATTCTTTATTCGAGTAACATGGCAACAGGGCCTACAACTGATGATTTCCCTCACCCTTTCTAGAATGCAAGTGAAATTCTGAGGAGAAACAGTGCAACCCATAGTCCATTGTTCAGACTTTTTCCCTTGAGCAAGAGCTGAGGCCAGCCCACTGTTATCTGATTAACTGACTAGAAGAGATTGAACTGTCACTCAAAACCCCAGAACCACTCCTTCTTCTCCTGCTCCCAGGATGAAGTGACATTATTTATGTTTTCCCTCAATAACACCTCTGATTTAACACAAGTGAGCTGAATTTCATCCAAACAAGTTCTTTTGTCCCATGCTCACATTTATAGTGGTGTAAAAAATTCACAAAAGCAAGAAGAAGGTAGCAAGTAATGTCTTAAAAATATCACAGTGAATCTTGGCAGGAATAAAACCTACTACCTTTTCAGAATAGACACAAAACCATTCCTCAGAGCTGCAGACAGTTTTACATGGTTAATCGGCACACTTCGCATTCCTACTCTGCATCCAAAAATCTTTAAACAGTTAGTTTGAGACCACATGGTAAGTTTCACATCTGTTCCTTCCTTTCCTCATCTATTGCCAGCATCCAAATTCAAGCCTTTTTTTTTTAACCTTACACCTGAATTTCTTGAAGGTGCTTCCCTGTCTCTATCTTTTCCCTTGTCTAATTGAGCCTCTAAAGGGTATATATAATTCATCTTCCTGAATAGTGTCTTTTATTCTCCTACTCAAAAGTATTATGGGATCACAGGATTTAAAGCAGGAACAGAAATGGAATTGGAAATGTTTGTTTTATTGCATAAATTAAAAATAAATAAATAATTTTAAAAAGTCCCTAGCCTTGATGGTTACCTGGTGAGCTTGACAGTCCTGGAGTCTTTTTCAGTCCTGGGTGGTGGTTGCCTGTTAGTTTCCTGTAAAATTCCACTTTTCTTGGCGGAGAAGACCACTTTCAGAAAGATGGCTGACCAGAAGATACAGACCTTAAGAGTGCATTTTTGTTGTTCAGACAATACAAACTGATGGCATAAACTGAAATATGTTCAGCCATCCCAGAAGTATCCTAAGAGTCTTTACCTGCTAGGGACTGTATTAGAGGTGATGAGCTTCTCTGATTCCTTTGCATGCCTCAAGTTTTCTGTATCTGTTTATGAAGTCCTCTGAGTCCTTTGTTGTGGGTTACTAGTTCATGTTTTAGGTATTTGTCAATGAGCATCTGTGGGGTTTTTGTATTTTTAGGGTTCTTTTATCATGGAGGAAATAAACATTCACCTTTACCTGAATCTTATTAATTTGTACATTGAGTAACTTTTCCAGAAGGGACTCTGTTAACATGACCTCAAACTAAATTTTCCAGGAGGTTTTTCTGGAATAACTCTAGGTGAGGACATAAGGAGCCAAAGAGTGTGCTGGGGGAAATGACTCCCAATCTTTGGAGTCAGGATTCCTCCAGGATTGAACCCAGTCCATGTGAGCCCAGAGATGGAAACTATCCCTCCTGGGATGGGTGTCTTAAAATAACAAGAGACTATCAATGGCTATTTAACTCCGACCGAATCCTCTGACCTCTCTATTATCTAAGCTAGTAGATTCAAACTTTTTTTCATAGTGTACCTATCCCTGTCAGCAATTTATTTTTTTTCCTGAGGCATAAAGGAAGGAGGTAGATTTTCCCAATTTCACATGCACAAATTCTTCTGTGTTTGTCTAAGTCAGGGTTAGGAAATAATTTTCCATAGAAACCAACCTTCAGTCTAGAAAGAGATAGATTGGGAGCTTGATAGCAGATGAGTAAGGGAATATTGATTGGTCATGGGTAAAACATAGCTATGATTGTGTTTATCACAGACTCCATCAGTGGCTAACCTGGGGAACGTGGGATAAAACACAACTTTCTACTCTCCAATTTCTTGGTTATACTCCATGAATTCAAGTAATGTCTCTTTAAAAATCTCCCCTCTCAAAACCCATTATATTAGCTGAGCTCACATCCTTTTATGTTGTCTAAAACAATAGAATGAGACACCCAGTCGAAGCCCTTGTTAAACTAGAGGTGAAAGTTATCGACAGCATTCCTTGATGTACCATTCTAGAAGTCCTGACAATAAAGAGACATATGACTAGTCAGGCATGACCTACTCAAGCTTTTCCAGTTCTCTATTAGCCTTGTTTCCTTTTTTGATGTTGACTTTCTAGCCCCCTAATAATATGTTGTGGAATTCTGCCAAGAGCTCACATCAAGCTGACTGGCCTAGAGTTTGGCCCTCTACAGACCAATAGTACCTTTCAATGATCTTTCAATGTTCATAGACAGTGGTTCAGCAAATACATCTACCAATTAATTTAGTACCTTGGGGTGTAATTTGTCTGGGTCATGTAACTTGAACTCATCGAGAGCTACTAAGTACCTTTTTTTAAAGCATCTTTACTTATTTGGGATATAATTTGATATCATTAACTCTTTTCAGAGGATCATAGTGTCATAGATCAAGTGTTGGAGAGGACTTCAGTGGCCAACCAGTCTGACCTTGTTATTTTATGATAATAACTCTAAGGGATCCCACTTTGACAAGTATCTTATCTAAGATCTCACCGGTAGTTAGGTGACAAAGCAGATAGAGAGATGGGCTTGGAGTGAGGAGGACTTGAATTCAAACCCTACCTCAGGTACCTAGTAGCTCAAGTCACTTAGTTGCTCTTAACCTCAGTTTCTCCAACTCTAAAATAAGGTAATGTGGTTATGGCCTCTAAATCTATGATCCTATGAAGCTAAGAGTAGTACCTGCTAGTTCAAAGGCTGGTTTCTTGTTCAAGAAATTGGAAGAAAAATAACTCTTGTCTCACTGCCTTCATCCTAGTATCTGTTATCATTTTTCCTTCCAACCCAAAAGATAGTCTTTTCTCCTTTTTAATTGTTCTCTTTTCTTATCTTGATGATTTCACAAGGATTCCTTCCTTCCTCGATTCTTGAACATCAGAACTCGGGACAGTGCTCTTAGTGGATCATGCTACAGTTTTTGTTTTCCTTTCATTACCTGTCCTTCCTTTTATCTTCTGTACATACTTTTTAAAAAGGTAGTTTGGTCATGGTGCAACCTCTTCAGTCTCTTTAGACAATTCCTGATTTTCTTCCCCATCAGAATTATTATTTTTATGTCTTCTGGATTTCATCCTTGAAAGTTTTCTATCCCTCCTGGGCCATCAAATTGCTGTACATGGGATTCTGCTCATCTTTTTTCTGAGTGCTCAGAAATATATTCTTCCAAAGCCCAGTCAGCATATTAGCCTGTGCCTGAGTTTCTTCTTCTACCCTCTTATGAATTCTAAGGTAGAATGGTCCCTGTCCTTAGGGTTTCCCATTATTTCAATCCTTGTAAACGAGAATTATGTCCAGAATTCAATTACTCCCCCATTGCTTCTATTTTCAGCTTTTGCACTTTTCAAAGGATAAAATTGAGGCACTGGACTTTGGGTTAGGAAGACCTGAGTTCAAATCTAGCTTTACACACTTACTAGGTATGTGACCCAGAGCAAAATCCCTTAACCTCTGTCTACCTCCGCTTCCATATCTGTAAGATGGTGATAATACTATCTGCCTCTCATAGTAGTTGTGAGACGAAACAAGATATTTTTAACAAACTTGCAAAACTTAAAGCAATATATTTTAATGTAGCTATAACTATGTATCATATAATACAATTATACGAGCTAGGTATCATCATTAAGATAGGCCTCTAACTGATAAATTGCTAGATTTTTATCATAGAGTGAGCTCTAGCAGATGTCTTGATATATATTATACCTTATTGACAGGTTGTTGACATTTTTCATGAAATAATTTAATCCTTTTTTCTCTTTATGATCTTTTGTGTACACCGATGACACCGTTGTTTTGTCTAGCTTGATTTTCAACCAGAGTCCCATGGTTTCTTGATGATTCCTTGATGTATTTAAACACCAGAATCTTTCTGGACTTAGCTGCTGGAGCTCTGGTGATTCTTCCGACCTTGAAAGGTCTCACAAGATCTCAGCAATAACCCTTGAAATATCTCTAAGTAATTCATTTAGGATGTATATGTTTTGCTCATTTCCTTGTTGCTAACTGTGGTTTTTAGAAACCACAGATGTAAACAATTACCTCTAACAGACCATATCTCTATAGTCAAACAGCTGATGGAGAGGTATAAAGTTGTAAATATAAATACAAATTCTTATTGATTTTATTATTTGTTTATTGCAAAAACACATTTGACCTGATAGCACAAAGCATAGCTTTAAAGAGACCAGCAAGATACTTACCATACATATGATGATATTCTATAAGCCTGGTTCAGGATTACAAGACAAATCTCTTTAACTTATTGATTAGTATAGATTATTGATTCTATTGTAACTAGTTGGGAAGACAAAGGACACAAAAGATCCATATGTCCCATCTTTTTTTTCCTTCCACCCTTATTCCCAGTTGTCTAGTTCTGGTTTGGGGAGGTAGAAAAGCTCATTTCCTGGAGAACTGCTTAATTCAGGACTCTAGGCTGGATCCAAATGGATCATGGTGGTTAAAGGTAAAAGTGTCAGTTCTTTATGTATGAGCAAGCTTTCTGCCATAGATTGCTGTTGCTTGACCTTTGGCATCTCTTCCAACCTTTCAGATCTCACAAGATTGTAGCTTGTTCCATTTCATATCTTCTACCCATTCATGGAAGAGCAAGGAAATTCAACAGAAAAGGTAGAAAAGCAACATAGGCACCATGCATCCATAGTCACGTGGCTTCCTGGGGGAGGAGACAAGGCAAGGTAGCTGTGCTGCACTCCACCTCCTCCTGAAAGTTCATCCTCACTGGAAAGCTGCTAGAGAGTGTAGAGAGTGTACTTTCATCTGTTCCTGACTCTTCGACTCCAACTGAATTCTGGCTCAGGAATCAGTTAAAACACTTTTCATCACCATGTAGGAAGTGGATAGGAAATAGTCATGGAATACCTACACATTTTTCTTTTCTCCTGTTGCGATTGCTTTATTTTTAAGAAACAACAATTTAAAATCATAATTTTCATATACGTAATTATGTATGAAGTTGTTTATCATCTATAACTTGTTTTTCTTTTTCAATGGTGTTTTCCTCCATGACATATAAAAACAATTTTCAACATTTTTTTTAAAATTCTGAGTTCCAAATTCCTTTCCTCTTCTCCCTCCTCCTTGAGACACTCAGCCATCTGATGTAGGTTATGTATGTTGCACATGTTTCAAAGTGAAGGACAGAGCCCCTCAATTACACTTCCACATACATTTCTGGCAGCAGATTTCCTGAGAGACTGTGTGAGTTAACATCAGGCAGAGCAGATTATGCATTTTGGAAAGACTGGGCCTCTATTGGCTAAGCCCCTGTTACATTAAAATATCATGCACCATATATGTATCATTTGAGGGATTTTGTTGTTCAGTCATTTCTGTTGTATTTCATTCTTCATGATCCCATTTGAGGTTTTCTTGGCAAAGATACTGGATTGGCTTGCAATTTCTTTCTCCAGCTCCTTCTATAGATAAGGAACTGAGGCAAAACATATATGTTTTATATTCATAGATTGTTTATCTTATGAGCTAAATGTTTAACATTGAATATTAGTACCAGCACTTAATATAGTGTCAAGTATACAATATGCACACAATAAATTCTTGTTGACTTGAGTAGACAACTAAAGTAGGTTAGCCATTTTAATTAATTTCCATTCTTAAAGTGTCACAATGCCTGTCAGTCACTTTAAGACTCAAGCAATATTCATTTTCTATTTATTCTCACTCATTTTTCCTCAGATGGATGTAGCTAGTTTATTCTCCATTTTTCTGGTGTTTTTCTTTTTGTTTTACATTATTTTATGAAGGTCTTCCCAAATGTCTTTTCATTACTCATAATTGGCTTTAAATGTGACAATATTCTATTATAGGTATGTGCTGAAATTTATTTACACTTTTTTATATTGCTAATATTTTAGCTGCTGCCAGGTTTTTCTGCTTTCTTTTTTACTTTCGTAATCATATATAATGCTGATACAAATGTCCCTGAACAGATAGATCTTTGTTTCTTTTGGGCAATACATCAATGACATATTACCAATAACAGAATTATTAGGTCAAAAGAAATCACTATTTTGATAACTTTAACTTTGTATTCTCTATTCAGGATGACTGGGAGTAGGAATGGCCTGCTACCACAAGTGGTGTTCTTCTCTCCCACCTTCCTTTGTCCCTTGTTTCCCCATTCAAATTCAAGCCTCCCAGAACTCATGTAGATTTATTTCCTGCTCACATGCCTTGGATAAGATGGAGCAAGAAGATGGAGGGGAACCAGGACTTATGGTCATTCTTCTAATTCCTCAAAATTTCACTATCTGCTCTGCCTCTACATCCTTCAGACTTCTGACAGTCATCTGACCTACTTATGTAACCTAAGGATCACCAAACCTTTCTATCTGATGCCCTGCTGCTTCACCCTTAGAATTTCTAGGCTCTTCCACCAGTCTTGCAATAGAACTTTGGGTGTTGTTCCCTTAATGAGTATGGGTAACCTGAGAGCAAACACTATATTGCTTTTTCCTATGAGGTTAGCACAGTGTCTGGCACAGAGAAAGTCTGTAATGAATCCTTATTCATTCATTCATTCATTTATTCATTCATTCTTTTATTTTGATTTTTCTCCAAAATGGTTCTACAAGTTTGTAATTCCACCACCAATGAGTGTATCTATTTTCCCTCAACACAGCAACCATTGTGTTTAAGTGCTTTTAGATATATTTGCCATTTGATGGATGTGAAGTGGTATCTTAGAGTTGTTTTAATTTGCATCTTTCATTATTAGTGAAGTTAGGCATTTTTCAGGGGATTAACTCTTTGTGTTGGCCTTTTTGAAAATCACCTCTTCCTAACATTTGTCCAATGTAGACGTTTCTTTATATGCTATTAACTGTTCTTAACAGTTCTTTATATGACTTAGATGTTAAACTTGTAGCTGTCATATTTAATGTTAATATTTCCCCAAATTAATTTTTTATACTTATTTTTGTATTGTTTGTTTAGATGCAGTAAAACATATCCCTCAGAATTTCTTCCATTTGTTGAGGTAAAAAAACTCCCACAAAACTCCTTCTTTATTTTAGAGGTTTTTAAAAATTAAAATCATTAAATTTAATTAAATTTTTAAAAATATATCTCATTCAGTGAGAATTGACTGAGGAAAGAGGATGTAGAATATAGATTCAAACTTTTTATACCAAACTGGCATTCACTTTTTCCAAGTGTATTTATTGAATAAGGAATCTTTTCTCAAGTTTTTTATTCAGTCAACAAGCATTTATTAAGAACTGACTATGTGCCAGGCATATAATCCCAGGATATAGAAAGGAGGAAGGGGAATTCCTAATGTCAAGGAGTGAGATAACATGCAAATCAATAGATAAGTACATAATGATATAACAGCTAGCATTTATATTGCACTTACCACATGCTAGACACTGCGCTGAAAGCTTTGCAAATATGATCTCATTTGAACCTTATAATAACCCTGGGAGGCTGATACAATTGTTATCTCCATTTTACAGTTGAGGAAACTGAGGCAGATAGAAGCCACCTTACCCAGGGTCACATAGCTAGTGAGTGTCTGAGGTTGGATTTGAACTTAGGTCTCAAGGTCTCAAGATCCAGTGCTCTATTCACTGTGTCCCCTAGATGCCTCTAGGTATGTGATACATACCAAATAAATGGGAGGCAACCTTAAATGGAAAAGTTCTAGGTTGCTGGAAATGCCCAGGCAGATAGTAGCATTTTAGCTGAGTTTGAAGGAAGTCAAGCATCATAAGCAATAGAAGTAAGGAGGGAAAATGTTTTAGGAAGTGGGGAAGCCAATGCAAAGGCACAGGGACATATAGCAAGTGAGATAGTATGGTTGGACCATAGAGTGAGTACATTGCACATTTTTAATTACATTTAGTTGGGATATCATTGCTGTATTTATATTTTGTCCAGGATCAGATCAAATGGTTTTGATTACAACAGCTTTGCTTTTTTTAAATTTATGAACAAAACAAGCATTTCTATAACATGGCACAATAAAAAGATGATTGTACAAGAAATTGCAAATCTACTATGCACAACTCTCTGTTCCTTTCAAATATACAACAAAATTGCCATGTAAATTTCTTTTTTCCCTTCCCTTTTCACAGCCTTCCCACTCCCACTCTAGATATAGGTTCTATTACACACAATTCCCTTGTAATATGTTTTAAGGTTTGGGAACGAAAGACCACCTGAATCATTTTTTTTCTTTCAGTGAGCTTCCAAATATTATTTGCCCCTCTTTTAATTTTTTTTTCCATTTAAGCGAATAACCATTTTATCTGGTTCCATGAAGAAGCTTCTAGTTTTTTCTTATCATTAAATAAACTAAAAGTGGGTGGGTGGGGTAATTTGCACTTATGCTTGGAAAGTGATTGAAATTTCCTTTGACCTAGAAATCCTACTGCTATCTATATACTCCAAGGAGATCAAAGATAGGCTCTCTGTATATCAAAATATTTATAGTAGCACTTTTGTGATAGCAAGGAACTAAAAAAGCTATTGGGGATTGGTGAGTCAAATTGTGGTACATGAAAATAATTGAATATTTCTATGTAATAAATAAATGTATAATGAATAAAGTGAAGCTTGACAGTACTTCATGAATTAATGCAAAATTAAGTAAATAGAACCAAGAAATTGACATACATAGTAACAATGATATTGTTTATATAATACCTGTACATTTTAGATATATATGAATATATGGATTACATATAAAATATTTGTATTTATAAATTTATAAATATTTGTCAAATGCTTTAATATATTATCTCATTTTAAGTTAATTTAAAAAATAAAACTATTTTCTCTTCTCCCCACAAAAAATAAAAGAAAAAAGAGCCCTTGTAACAAATATGCATGGTCAAGAATAACAAATCGATTCCCATATTGGTCATATCAAAAAGGTATGTCTCATTCTGGATGTCGAATCTATCAATTGTCAGCTGATGAGTAACATACATTGTCATCAATTTTGCATTAGTTAGAGTTCCTGTCTTTCAAAATTGTCTATTTTTTTAAGGTTTTGTTGTTGTATAAATTGTTCTGGTTCTTTTCACTTCACTTAGTATCAGTTCGTACAAGTCCTCTCAGGTTTCTCTGAAACCATCCCCTTTGTTGTATTTTACAACAAAATAGTATCATTACACTTGTATGCCATTCCCTTACTTTACTCAATATAAAATCTCATTTAAAAAATCTTTTTTAACCTTATTTTTATTGAGGTTTTATTTTGGGGGAGGGGGTCTATGTTTTCTTTCAAAACATGACTTTATGGAAAATGTTTTTCATGACTATACATGCATAACCTATATTGAATTGCTTACCTTTTCAATGAATGGGGTAGGGAGGGAGGAAAGGAGAAAATTTGGGACTCAAAGTTTGAAAAACAAGTGTTAAAAATTGTTTTCACATATAACTGGGGAAAAATAAAATCTTCAAGAATTTTTAAAAATCTCATTTGACTCCTAATGATGACAGTTATGCAATTGGAAAGAACACCAACAAAAAAATAATTGAAAGTGAATGTTGTGATTGAAAATGAGGGACTAAACTTGGCCCCAAAGAAGAGATATGAGAATGTACCGCCTTTCTTTCTTGGCACAGGTTGGAGCCAATATGTGTAGAAAACTACATATAATAGCAGAAGTGATGAATGTATAGTTTGACTTTGTTTTATTGTTTTTTTTCCTTTCTTAATTCTTTGTTATAAAGGAAGGAAATGTGTTTAACTGAAATTGTATGTGACATAAAGACATAAAATATCAATCAAAAGTAATTTGGGAACATTATCATTTTCGTTATATTAATCAGCCCCCTCCATGGTCATGGAACATGGCGTTGGCTCTTTGGCTTCTTTCTTTTGGTCATTAATGTATCATAATTCTTCTTATAGTGTCCTAAAGAGAACCTTAATTCTCATACATTTGTTGATTACTTTAAAACCATGTTTTCCTCATCTTTATTACCATTTACTCAATATCATTTTTATCTAATTGTATATTATGCAGTTTTGCTGAACTCATCTTTTGGGTATTTGGTTTTCGATTTGAATTTTCTAAATGAATGATTTCTAATGTTAATTTCTCTATTAGCTCTCTATTACTATTACTGTCTCATATCTTTATGTAACTGTTAAAATGCCTACAAGTATATAAAATTAAAGTAGCGACAATGAGAATCTCACTTTGTGTTTGTTTTTAGAGGGAATGTTTCTAATGTTTTTCCATTGCATTTTATGTTGACGTTTAGCTTAAATTACTCTGTTTGGGGGGAAAAGTCCATTGTGTCTATTTTTATTAGAATTTTTATGAGGAGTAAATATCATAGCAAAGGTTTTTTCTGCATCTGTTAATATAGTCATATGTTTTGTTATAGTGTTAGTCTTTCCGATGTTGATAAATCCTTATATTCCTGGTACAAACTCTGCTCGGACACGCTAATCTATTTTCTTAATGTATTGTTTTATCTCACTGACATGTACTTAATTTACTGTTTTTGCATCTATGTTCATGCATTAGTGAAATTGCTCTAGCCAATAGCTTAATGAATAAGAAGTGGCATAAATACATCATGAAGGACATGTATGACTGGAGAAGGAGGTGTGGCTACCTTATAGCATGAAAGACAATTAACAGACCCACACCTCAGACTTTCCTTGGTACCAACAGGATATTAAAAGACTATCTAGAAGGCCTCAGAAGCATTAGGTAGTGGATCCATAAAGGATTTATGTGGCTATTGACTAATAGTATGTATAGTGATGCAACTGGTAAACATTTAACAACCAGTTTTACTACATACACATACACACACACACACACACACATCCTTTACATACTTTTAACTTCATTCTGTATTATTAACATTTTCTCTGTCACTTTTCTTAAGTCTAGATCAAGGGTTGGCAAACTATGACCCAGGGCCAAGTCCAACTCACTTTTACTTAAAAGTGTAACAAAAAATCAACCAAACAGCCTTAGCTCACTCTGGACAATAGTTTGTTGACTCCTGGGCTAAACCATCAACACAATAATGAATCAGCCTCTGATTTGTGGTGTTTGCAGATTTCTGAGGTATAAATATTCATGCTGAAAATTTAGTAATCAATTCTCAATAGTCAGTTCCAGTTGACTGCATCACACTCCTTACTAATAGATAAATGATAGTCTACACCAAATTTGGAAATACTATAACTAGTTTATTGAGAATATGGATCAATCTCAGATACTAGTTTAGTTTCGTACAGGCATTATTTAAAAGCATGTTTTCTTAGATTTGGAGCATTCTTCTAGCCTTTTCAGATCCTCAATGCCACCATATTTCATTACTTCCAAAATCAACTGTATCAGTGCACTAAGGTTCTAGTCATTCTTCCTGAGGTGTAAGGGATATTGTAGTTCAATAATTTCAGTCATGTCTGACTCTTTGTGACCCCATTTGGGTTTTTCTTGGCAAGGAAATAGCAATAGCAAATGGTTTGCTATTTCTTTCTCCAGCTCATTTTACAGATGAGGAAACTGAGGCATACAGAGTTGAGTCGCTTGTCCAGGGTCATTTTGCTACTTAGTGTCTGAGGTTAGATTACCCTAAGGAAGTTCAGTCTTCCTGACTATTGCTTGCACTTCATCTACCTTGCCACCTAGCTGCCATGGAATGAATCATTCAAATATTATTCAGAAATGCATTGAATGAAAAAAGGGAAGGAACTCCTTCTTCCCCTAATCTGCTCAGATCTTTGTGTTTGGCTAGATGCCAAATTTATCTGAGGTCTTCTCTGATGGACCCATAAGACTTTTCCATTGCTGTGTTAACTCTTAAGTGTAGCATTTAATCATCTAGATTTCATGTTCTACCTTGTTCCTTGGTTCTCTGAATTCTTTGAGTCCTCTGGTGTAGTCATGCAGTTTAGCAAACCAAAGATCCAAAGTCTGAGAAAAAAATTATAACAGTTTGGAAAGAAATCAGGTTATAGAAACACCAAAAGACAACCTCTGTCACAGTGATTATCAGCTGAGAGCTGATTGACATATCAGAGGAATATGATAGAATGTAAATGAGGGATGGTTAGCAAGTTATTGTTCTCTGCTAATTCTACAGGATGTGTGAATGGAAGAAAAGCTGCTCTAATATGTCAAGGTATTTGGGACACATGATTTCCATACAGATTCATGTGCTATGGTTAGGAGAGGAGAAGAGTTTGAAGAAATGGGAGTTTTCAGGGATCCTGTAGCTTCATAAAGAAAACCCTAGAGGGGAGACAGAATAAACCAATTAATTCCAAAAGGGGTGAAAAAATGAGCCTTGTAAGAAACAAACACACACACACACACACACACATGCAAACAATGAGAGAGAGAGAGAGAGAGAGAGAGAGAGAGAGAGAGAGAGAGAGAGAGAGAGAGAGAAAGGGTGTTGGAGAAAACCAGAAAGTACTGATTAAAATGAGAGATTCAGCCTAGGAAGCTAAGTAATGTATGGAATAAGCAGAACTCAAAGAAGGGCTATTCAGAAAATGTTTGTGTTTATATCACAACAGATAAGGAACATGTTCAAAACTGAGGTGATATTTAAAAGAATTAGACAAGAATCAGATCAGTCAACAAGTATTTATTAATTACCTATGCTATGTCACACACTGTACTAAATTCTGGGGATACAAAGTCAAAACAAAACAAAAATAAAGAGAAAAATGAATTAGAAAAAACAGTCTCTGATGTCAAGGAGCTCACAGTCTAATGAGGGAGACAATACATAAACAATTATGTATAAGGCATATACAAGGTATGCACAGCATAAATTGAAGGTAGCATCAAAGGAAAGGCTCTAAGATTAAGGAGCACTGGAAAATACTTCCTACAGATGTGGAACTTCAGCTAAGACTTGAAAAAGACTGGGGACACTACAAGGCAGAGTTGATGAAGTAGAGAGGTTCATGCATTAGAGACAACCAGAGAAAATGTTAATGTGGTGTTGGGAGATGGCGTGTGATAAGTGAAGAAGAATGGAGAGCCAGTGTCATTGGATTGAAGGGTATGTGAAGGACAGTGAGTTCCAAGAAAACTGGTAAAGAGGAAAGGGTCAATTTATGAAGAACATTTGATCCTGGAAGTACTAAGAATCCAATAAAATTTATGGAGTAGGGAGGAAGGGTTCACATGCCCTGGACAGATATTTCAGGAGAACATTTTCATAACTGAGTAGAGGATAGACTGGCGTAGGGAGAGACTTGAGATAAAAGTATCAAACAATTTTCCATTTCAATAGTCCAAGCTTGAAGTGATAAGAGTCTTGTACCAGTTGTGTTAGAAAAAAAAAAGGGTCATATAAGAAAACTTTACTAAGGCAGAAACAACAAGACTTGGTAACTGATTAGACATGATGGGTGAGAGAAAGAGAGAGCAATTGAAGATGACATTTGGGTTGTAAGTCTGGGTGGGGGGGGGGGGTATGTGGTATCCTCAGTGATAATAGGGTGATTAGGAGGAGAAGAAGGTCTTGGTGGGTGATGAAGGGGAGATAATGAATTCAGTCTTGGACATACTGAGCTTAACATGTCTACAGGACAATTTGAGATGTCCAATATACAGTTAGAGTTACGTGACTGGAATTGAGGAGAGGGTTTAAGTCTGGACAAGATCTAGTAGTAGTCAGAGTGAAAGGAGATTACTGAGAAAGAGGGAATGATAGATAAATTGTGCTTTGGAGAAGTTTAAAAATGAGGAGAAAGTAAGGATAGGTTGTATGGATTAGTGTGAGAAGAAAATTTCTTTATGAGGTTAGACATGAAGTGGTAAGCACATGGAAAGGCAGTAGTGAAGAACAAAGCTGAAGACATATGATAGAGAACAGGAGACTTATAGAGTGTCCCAGTCCTAAGAAAGAATGGGATCAAGGGTACGAGAAGAACAGTTTACTAAGTAAGCAGGAATGGCTTTTCTTTGATAATAGGAAAAGACAGAGAAGTGAGTTAAGGGATTTTTCAACCAATGGGCTCCATTTTAGTTGTAAATATGAGGTTTGGGGGTGTAGTGTATAGCAAGATGAAATAAGAAAATATTTAGAAGAGTAAAGGATAGAAGAAGTGGTTGAATCAAAGGGGCCAACTGAGGTTTTTATTAAGCTGTTCTGTGACTTTAAAAAAGTGACATTTTATTGATGCTTTCCATTTCTATATCACAGTCATCTCCAAATATGCCACTACCCACTCATCTAGTGATATTTATAATAAATTTTTAAAAATAATGATGTTAAACCAGTCAATACAATCATTGTAGCTGGCAGGAAATGAAATAGTCTGTGTCTGCTGACCTCCATCTTTCTAAGGTAAGAAGGGATGTGGGTTTCCTTGTCTTCGTTCTAGTCCTAAGATTGATCATTGCTGTCACATTATGTTGAGTCTCATTTTAGAAGGATTTTTTCTGTTTGCTTATATTATGTAAATTGTTTTTCTTGTTCTGACCCCATTTGGGATTTTCTTGGCAAAGTAAAATGGGGAAATATAACAGTTGCCTCATAGGATTGTTGTGAAGATGAAATGAGATGTTTATAAAACATGTACCACTGTGCTAAGCACCTTCATGGTAGGAAGTTAACAAATACTCTTCCATTTTCCTCCTTCAAATAGGACATTCTCCCTCAAACAGCTTTTGTTCTGGGTTTATCTGAGCTTCCTTAGATTGATTATTTCTGATTCTCATTTAGTCTGTTCCACTGATATACTTATCTATTTTTAATAGTATCAAATAGTTTTGATAACTACTGTTTTATAATATAGTCACAAGTCTGATGATGGTATGCCCTCTTATTTCATACTATTTTTTTCATTATTTCCTAAATTTATTTTCCTCCTCCAAATAAATTTTGTGATTATTTTGTCTTGTTCCGAAAGTTGCCCTGTGGTAGCTTGATTGGTACAGCACTGAATCTGTAAATTAATTTAGGTAGCAAAGTATCACTATAATTTTTCTTATATTGGCATAGCTCAACCATGAAAAATGAATATCACTCTAGTTATTTGCCTTCCTTTATTTCTATAAAGAATGTTTGGTGTTTGTATTCACATGAAGTCCTGAATGTGCCTTGGTAGGTTGACTCCAGATATTTTATTCACTTTATAGTTTTTTGGATGGCGTTTTTCTTTCCACCATCTTCAACTTTTATTTTATGATTGCTATATAGAGATGCTGTGGATTGTTTCATCATTTACTCCATCTGAGGCAGGAAGGGAGAAATTGAATGAAGGTTATCCAAAGATAAGAATTCATAGGTCAGAATGTCAGAGAAGCAGGATATTCTACAGTGGTAGCTAGTGAAGCGTGAAAAGGGAAAACTCTGAAGCTGTGGATGATAGTAGAGTGAGGGATATGAACTAGGAGAAAAGGATGAGTTAAAGGACCAAAGGTCACATGGGAAGCAGTGTGGCATAGAAGAAATCACACTGACTTTGAAGTTGGAGATTCTAGGTTAAAATTTTGACTCATTTCTACCCATGTGACCTTGGGCAAATTACACAAACTCTCAGGAACTTACTTTCCTCATGAATTAGAAAGGAATAAGGACTCTTTAAGCTTGAAAGTTTTTTCTGTCATTATTGGGTTGTGTTGGACTCTTTATGACTCTATTTGGGGTTTCCTTGGCAGAGATACTGGAATGGTTTGCCACTTCCTTTCCCAACTCATTTTACAGGTAAGGAAACTGAGGCAAACAGATTTAAGTGACTTATACATGGCCACACAGCTAGTAAATGTCTGAAACCAAGTTTGAATTCAGGAAGATGAATCTTCCTGACTCCATGCTTGGCATTCTATCCACTGGCATTCTATCCATTTAGAATCTTGTCATACTATGATCAAATGAAGATAAAGACAAAGAGTAGGTTTATTATTACTGAGAGAATGGGATAGAAAATAGTAGGAGGTTATATATATATTGTATATTAATATATAACATATTTATATATATTTAAATTTCCAAGTTATAGACCTTGGAAGTATTTGATGCCATACTCTGGGATGTGATTAAGTATGTGTGTTGGACAAGCGAAGTGGAGAATATGACTGGAGATGAGGATGTTAATGGACTATGCAGACAGGCAGGTACTCAGGAGGATTTTCAAAATGAGTCCTAAAGTACTTAGGGACAATAGTAGTAAATAATGTAGAAAAGAAGAGCATAAACCAAGCGCTTGAATCATTGAAAAGTTAGGGGAGAGCGACCCCTGAGGCCAGTAGGTTGGCGAGGGAAGAATAAGGCAAGGGTGATGCAAAGAAATTGCACTGATCTTCAATGAAGGAATGTTCAGTAAGGGACATTAAATGAATGGTCTGGAAGTAGCAATGAGGAGCATCCCTGCCTTTCCTTCCTGCCTTTTGTGGGAACAAAACAAGCAGTACCCCAAGGTTAAAGGCTGCATGGGAGATGGTGTCATTTGGGAAGAGGCAGGTTACTGTTAAGGGAAGAGGCAGAGAGAATGTGGATTGAAATATTCAAGAATATAGGGGACTTTCTATAAGAGAGTAGGGTTTCCAAGCACACAGTGGGGTGAATTAGGTGACTGATGAACTTGGTTGGGTGGGCCTGGGGAGGTGAAGAGTTTAAATAGAATAGAGAGGAAGTTTTGAAAGGAGTATTCACAAGTCACTTACACGTACTCTGTTGGGAATGAGAATGACCAGGAGCCAATATTATAGGAAGTTTGTAATTGTTTGTTCTTCATTCTCTTAGAGGACAAATGACATCAAGAAGGTGATGTCTTGACAGGCAAATGAATTGGATTTAAGTGAGGCAGGGATGTGCAAAATTACCAGTCTCACTTTTTACTCCAGAACCCTCTGGGCCCAGTGACAAGATATAGATCAGGATGACTGGAGATGGACTGCTACACGAAGTAGATTTATGTGGCATGTTCCCACAGAAGAATTTACCAGCTGAGTTATTTTTCAGAGTTAGCCCTCCCCAGAGTTCAAGACAGAATTTAGGACTTAGTGCTTTGGAGAAACATCTCCAAGATCTGCTATGGTTCCCTGATTGAGGGAACAGAGGCTTAGTGCTCTGTGTACCGGGGAGTACTGTACTTCCCAGGTACTGGGGAGAGACAGAGGGAAAAAAAATGTAAAGAGCTGTCTAATAGATACATGGGCTCCAAGTGGTTTATTCCCAGGTATGCTGCCAACTATTACAGTATAAATTGCCTGGTTCTTTCACATCACCAGTATCAGTGAACTCTAACACTTTTGTGGTTATTTTTTTGTTTATGTATACTATTTTCAATTCCTCCCCTAGAAGTAGTCATTGGGAAGAGCTGGCCCCAGTCTGCTCTTTCTGACCTCCCGCCATGCTTACATCCTTACCTTCTTCACTGAACACATCCCCAACCTGTTGCCATTACAATGGAGGGAAAAGGAACAGTGATGGGTATGGCTATTCCTGTCTTCACATGACTGTGTTTACTTGAGGAATAGGCAAAGGAAAGCCCTTAGTGTCCACTGTTTCATTACAGTGAACAAGTACGGAATTTTACAAAATCTGAAAACCTGACTGGTAACATCTAGCTATTGATGCTTAAGACCATCATGTGAATTGTTTCTCTATGACAACGGTAGTGAATGAATCGCTGGGGAAAACCATACATGCTGCTGAAAAATGCCACCAACTAATTTGGTGGACTCAGTAAGATTCTTTTTAGGGCAACTATATTTAGTGTATAAAACAATTAGGAAAGCCAGTCATCCCTGACTGCTCAGTCTTGCTCAACTCACATATCCAATCCATTGCAATGTCTTGTCCTTTTAACCTCCACAACTTCTCTCACATCCAACCCCTTCTTTCACTTCCTTGAATTTATCAAGCACCCTCTTCTACAAAATACTTTTGCTGATCTTCCCCACTTTGCATTTATATTTGGTATTTGTTTGTATTTATTTTCTTTATATTTATCCTGTATATCCTTATATTATATATGCTACACATTCTACAAAAGCTTATATATGCTATATTATACATAAGCACATTACTATTGTCATATTTTTAAATATTATATATTTAATTTGTGTGCACATGCATATGTTTGTGTACATATATATGCATATCTCTATATAAATAAAACCATCTTATTTTATATTACAGTATAATTTCCTGTGAGGTGGGGTCACTTCATTCTTTGTACTTGGATACCCATCATTTAGTACATCATTTAGCTTGGGACATAGCAGGTACTTAATAAATGCTTTGGAATTCATTGATTGATTAAGGCCCCATTGCTCTTACAAAATATGACCCTATTTTACATTTCATGAATATATAAGCAGATAGGCTCAAATAGTGTTGAAGTTTTAATTTTATCATAGCTACCTGTAAATTGCTTCCACCTGTCTCCTTTCCACCACTCTACCATTTTCTGTTCCCTCTCTTCTACCCACACTCATCATGGCTCAGAAGGAAACCCTCTATTGAAATTAGAACCAACAGAAAGTATGACCATTAAAACTAGGGTATATTTGTGTGCTATTGACACCTTCTTAACTCATCTCCCAAATTCTGTTATCAGCACTTCCATTTACATAGGCAGAATCTACACTTGTCTATGTCATAAGATATGAAGAACACCATAGCACCTGTTTAGAGTTAGAGACCTTCTGCAGCCACAAAGCTTTAATCCATTATACAAAACAATCTAGTGCTCCTCTTAGTTCAATGTGTATTCATTCCAACTGATATATGCATTTAAGTTGGTTAAGCCAGGAGTAAAAAGCAGGGTAAGAAAGAGATGGGACAGATTAGGAAAGTTTTGATGGAAAAGAGTTTTTTGCTTTTTTTGTATCTCCAGTACTAAACAGTGCCTGGCACATAGGAAGTACCTAACAAATGCTTTATCTATTGATTTCTCTTGCTAGCTAACTAGTACTGTGGAACGTCTTAAGATTTTAGAGTTAGAAGGGATATTAAAAAAATAACATAGTACAATCCTTTCATTTTACAGATAAGGACATTTAAACCCACACAGGTTAAGTGACTTGCTGTAAATAGTCTGGACAGTCCTCATTTGGGGGTTATGGGAAACACCATGGCAACAAGACCCAAAACATAGTAGCAAAAATAATTTTTATTAAAGCAATAAAAAAGATAAGTGAGGGAAGCTTAGGATTCCACAGCAGGGGGAGATCTGGATAGCATCCCTGCATAGTGATTGTGATGTGTGGCAAGTTTCCAGAATGATGGGTTTAGCATCCCAAGCTGTATATCCTGTAGGCATCTGAAACTTAAGGCATCCAAAACAGTTATTATCTTTTCCCCTCAAACTTTCTCCTGTTTTAATTTTCCCTGTTAATGTTGAGGTCTTTAACAGAGGCTTTTCCCATAGACCCAAATCCCTCACTCCTACATCAATAGCCATCCCCACTTGCAGCTCACAGCTTGTGAGCTCAGGTTTTATCAGGGGAGGAGAAAGGAGGAGGTTGTGCTTTATAATGCAGAAATTCCAGGTCCCTGGTAATCTCCTAATACCTGTACTGTTTAAACCAAGATAGTCACACTCTTTAATATTCCTTTTAGCTCCAACATTATGTGTGTGAATATATATTACACACACACACACACACACACACACACACGGAAAGAGAGACAGAGACAGAGAGATCAGAGAAAGTACAAGTTGACTTAGGTTAGATGTTATAGCCCTAATTGTATAACCATCATTAGTTGAGAGAGACTATAAGTTTACGTAAAGCAAATGACAAGTATGAAGAGGGCTAGAACCCTTCTAGTGTTAGTGGCCTATTCCAGTGAGATGGAGAAGTCAAGTCAAGGTAGAATCAAGGAAGGAAAGATAGCTGGGCTTAGCCCAGGAGGTTAGGAGTGTTATAACATGCAATTGGAATGGTTCCTCTGGAATTAGAGACCCCAGCTTTAAATGCAGCATTTACTAACTTGGGTAAGTCACAGCCTCCACTGGCCTTAGATTCCTCACCTATAAAATGAATGGATTAGATTAGAGGGATGCTGAGGTGCTTTCTATTTCAAGATCTGTAGCCTGCTGATTCTTTGTGGCTGACAGAGCTATGAGTAGATTCAAAGAAAGACAATCTTGGTATTTATCAAAATGTGCTATCTGAATTACCTTCCCCTCCCCATTCTTTTGTTACTGTTCAGTTATTTTCAGTCTGACTCTTGGTGACTCTCTTTGGGGTTTTCTTGACAAAGATACTGGAGTGGTTTGCTATTTCTTTCTCCAGCTTTTTTTTTTACAGATAGGGAAACTGAGGTAAACAGGGTTAAATGACTTGCCCAGGGTCACATAGCTAGTTAATATCTGAGGCTGAATTTTCACTCAGGCAGCCAGGCCTAGAACTCTATCTACTACACTCCCTAGCTGCTATGATTCTGTCTCATTCTGTTTCCGACTAAATAACATCCGACTGGATTGCCTTCTCTTCTGTGGTACACAAAATAATAAAAATGGTCTCAGCTACCTCCGTCTGGCTCAAGCTGAATATACAAAACCTTGCTCTACAGGGGACACTTTGGCTGCACATGAACCCACAAATGTGGCATTCACCATTCCACTGGAGGTTTTCCAGACTGTGACCTGTAAGTCCATTAAAATACCACAGAACCAGTAGTAGCTGATTGACTGTATACTCTAAGTTGCCCTCTAAAAGTTATACTATTTAAGCTAAATTCATACTGTAGGTAAACTGAAACTGGTAGCAGTAAATATTCTTCCCTAGTGTACTAATTGATTTCTTTTCCTTTCAGTTCAGCTCCTTACTTTATTGACCTATGTCAGATTTTCTGAAATTGCCTTCTTTTTTTAAATTAAATTATTTTATTTGTTTTCAGTGTTCGACAATCACTTCCATATATCTTAGATTTTTTTTCCTACCCTTTCCTCTCATTACCCTCTCCTTCCCCACTCCCTCTCTGAGACAGCATATAATCTTATATAGGTTCTGCACATACTTTTCTATTAAATACATGTTGCATAGAAGAATTGAAATAAATGGGAGAAACCATAAAACAAAACAATAATACAAAGGAAAATGGTCTATTTCTATCTGTGATTCAGTTTCATAGTTCTTTCTTTGGATGTAGAAGGCATTTTGTTTCAAGTGTCCATTGGAAATTTTTTAAGTCCTTGCATTTCAATAAAGTGTTAAGTCTACCAGAAAAGTTCCTTGCATGCTGTGGTTGTTGCTGTGTACAAAGTTGTCCTGGTTCTTCTTCTTTCACTTAGCATCAGTTCATATAAGTCTTTCCAGGCTTCTTTAAAGTATTCCTGCTCATCCGTTCTCACAGCAAAATAGTATTCCATTACATTCATACATCACAACTTATTCAGCCATTCCCCAGTTGATGGGTATCCCCTTGATTTCCAGTTTTTGGCCACCACAAAGAGAGTTACTATAAATATTTTTGTACATGTGGGACCCTTTTCCATTTCTGTGATCTCTTTGGGAGAGTACTAGAAGAGATAATGCTGGGTCAAAGGGTATGCACATTTTTGTAGCTCTTTGGGCATAGTTCCAAATTGCTCTCCAGAATGGTTGGATCAACTCACAGCTCCACCAACAATGAATTAGTGTTCTAGCTCTCCCACATCTTCTCCAACGTTTATCATCTTCCTGTTTTGTCATGTTAGCTAATCTGATAGGTGTGATGTGATACCTCAGAGTTGTTTTGACTTGTATCTCTTTAATCAATAGTGATTTAGAACATTTTTTCATGTGATCATAGATAGCTTTAATTTCTTCCTCTGAAAATTCCCTGTTCATGTCTGTTGACCATTTATCAATTGGGGAATGATTTGTATTCTTGTACATTTGACTCAGTTCTCTATATATTTTAGAAACAATGCTTTTATCACAGACACTAGTTGCAAAAATTCTTTCCCAGTTTTCTGCTTCCCTTCTAATCTTGGTTGTATTGGGTTTGTTTGTACAAAAACTTTTCAATTTAATGTAGTCAAAATTATCCATTTTACACTTCATGACATTCTCTATCTCTTGTTTGGTCATTCTCCATTCTATATAAATCTGAAAAATACACTATTCCTTGCTCCCCCAGTTTGTTTATAGTATCAATCTTTATATCTAGATCAATTGTCCGTTTAGATTTTATTCTTGTGTATGGTGTCAGGAATTGGTCTATGCCCAGTTTACGCCATAATACAGTTTTTCCAGAAAATTTGTCAAACAGTGAGTTCTTATCCCAGAAGCTGGGATTCTTTAGTTGATTAAACAGTAGATTGCTATTCAATGACTACTATGTCTTCAGTACCTAACCTATTCCATTGGTCTACCCCTGAGTTTCTTAGCCGGTACCAAGTGATTTTTTGATGATTGATGCTTTATAATGCAATTTGAAGTCTGATAGGGCTAGGACACATTCCCTAGTATTTTTTTTCATTAGTTTCCTTGATATTCGGGACCTTTTGTTCTTTAAACTGCCTTCTAAAAATCAGCCTTTTGGATCTGCTAATACTTGAGATTCTCAGTAGGATTTCAAAGAACCAAGGCTGCAAATATTCCACAAGAGTAAATGAGCCAGAACTATGCATATCAGAATTTCCTAAGTTAGGAGGAGTGAGGAGGAATGCTGTAAGTCATGAACAAGAACAATTTTTAGACAGACAAGTTACTCTATCAGAAATATGACATACATTCTGATATAGATAACTCTGATAGACAAAGACTGTTGTCTTTGGCATTGGCTTTCTGGGATGTCACCAGCAGAATCTCATTGTTAAAAGAAAGACACCCTCCTTGAGAGTCTATGTCTGTTGGGATGGAGTCTTTGATTCAAAAGATTACAACACTAACAAAAGTGGTTAGAAGGGAGTTTTAGAAAATCTCCCACAGGCTTAGATACTTCCAAGTATGTGTGTCCAAAGGGCTAGCATAGTTTGAGGTTTAGTTTGACTCACAACATCTCCAGCTGAGTTTTCTTAGCTGTAAGGTGAAAGGAGTCGGATCAGAGGACTATTAAGGTCCTTTTAAACTGGAAAATTCTGTTTTCAGGTTATTGTCACCTGTGCTTCTCAAGATCTTTCCTTCCAAAAAGAAAAAAAGACATGTCTCTTTATAACATGTCTCCCTAGCCACTCTACTGATGTAGTTACTCATCATCATCATCCATCTTTTGGGCATTTCACACATCACAACCTCAAGATTTCCAAAACATAGCTCATTATCTTCCCCCCCAAACCTTATTTTATTATTGTTGAAGACACTACCTATTTTAAATTTCTGTATCATTTTTAGTGATATTACCACATTCCCAGTCACCAAAGCTCATAATCCAAGTGTCTCCTCCATTCCTTACTCTTCGCCCTCACATTCAATCCCTTGTCAAATCTTATCATTTCAACCTTCACGTGACCTTTCTTCACATAGTTGCCATCCCAATTTCAATAGCCTTCTGATTGCTCACTGTATATCAAGTATCTTAGCATTCTATTCCATACATCAATCAGCCTGCAAGAGAAATTTTCTAAATCATTAGTCTGACCATGTCACTATTCTAACCTTATCTCAATGAATTCTAGTGCCTCCCCATTACCTCTAAGATCAAGTACAAACTCCTCTGTTCGACACTTAAAGGTCTTCAAAAACTGACCCTTTTCTATGATTTCATCTTATATTTTATTCCTGTCCATGAACTTTATACTGGTGTTCCTTGAACATGATACTCTATTTCCCATCTTGATGCTTTGCATGGGCTGTCCTTCAAGTATGGAATTCTCCCTGCTCCCCTACTCGGTCTCTAGGTTTCCTTGACTTCCTTCACAAAACTCAGCTCATGTCTCTTTTGCAAAAGGCCTGTCCATGCCCTGGCAGATGTTAAACCTTTCTCTGTTCAGACAACCTTTTATCTATTTTGCATATATCTTGTACTTACTTAACTATTTACATCATCAGAATGTATATTCCTTGAAGGTAGAGCCTGTTTATCCACTTGTTTATCCCTAGCACTTAGTACAGTGCATGGTACATAGTAAATGTTCAATAAATCACTGCCAGGGAGTATCCTCCTTCCTATATCTTCCAGCTGCCTGCCATCCCTGGAAACTGTGAGAATAGGGGTAGCAGTAATGTTGAATTTTAATGTTAGGCACAGACACTGAGGGGCTAAGTAGTTTCAAAGAATTTAAGTGTCCAGTGGTGGTCATATGTCAGAGATGAAAGTTCAAGGGAATATTTGAAGCAGCTTTGTCTCTTTTCAGTTGGCATGGGATTTCCCTACCATCTCACTGAATGGACTCAACCATGATTGAAATGAATTCTTAATTGTTCTAGGCACATCCCCCTTTCTGGGGAAAAAAATAAATGGAGAAAGAAGAACAGGTAGTCACTGGGACCAGTTGGAACTTTGATGTAGTTTAACTAGAATCAGGGCAGCCAGATGGTAAAGTGGACAGACAGTAAAACTTATCTTTCTGAACTACAATCAGGCCTCAGACACTTACGAGCTGTGTATCCTTGGGCAAGTCATTTAACCTTGTTTGCCTTAGTTTTCTCATCTGAAAAATGATCTGGAGAAGGAAAATGGCAAGCTACTCTCATATCTTTGCCAAGAAAACCCCAAATGGGGTCATGGGGAGTCACACTTGCCTGAGATAACTGAACAACAACAAACTAGAATTTCCTGAATAAGCCATTTCCCTCATCTGAGTGACTGGTGGCTGATTGACTGAAGTAGTTTCCAGAGGTGTAGATTTCTCACTTGCTGCATTTACTTTCACTGAAAAATTCACACTCAGAATATGCACGTACTATAAACATTGCCTCTCTTTGAGCACTTGTTGACTTCATCTGTGTTTTCATTGCTATTTATTACATATATTCGTATTCATCTCCCTTTTTGTCACCCTTAACAATGTCCTGAAGATGTGTAATCAGTTGATTATCTTGCTAACTCCCCCTGCAAAGTCTAAAAGTAGACAGGGAATATTTCTGAGCAAGTAGCAACTCATTTTTGCCTTTTCATTTCAATTCTGTAATACACTATCATACTTCTGGTTGACTAAGGAACATGAGTAAGGAATATGTGTGTTCAGGAAATGTGGAGGAGATGATATATACATGGTGAATGTGAATAGCCACAAGTTGACCTTTAGAAGTACAACTCCATTATTCTTTCAGAGGTTCCCAAAAGATGGCAATATCCTCCCTTGAGGGGTGCTAGAACAATCCCGAGGGAGTGGCAGTAGCAGTAGGTACATGCAGTTGGCTGGAGTTGTCTTAGGGACCCGGGAGTCTGGGCCTGATCTCTCAGGCCCACAGGCCTTATCTGACCAGCAGGGGCCTGTAGGTCCTGGTGGAGTTTAGCTGTAAGCAATGACCGAGGCGGGAGACAAGATAGTAAGAACTCCATTTATTCAAGCAGTGAGCGGTGCTTTTATCTCTTTTCTGACACCAGTGCCCTAAGTGAACCTATTAGCAATGTTTGCCCTTATAAGGAAGTAATATACCTTTGACCAGGACTGCCCAGGGTGCACACATAGCCCCTAGAAAGAAAAACATTTGTTCTCTGAAAAGCCCGGGAAAATAGCCTTGAGCAAAACAGGGGTGGAACCCTTCCTCCCAGCACTATCTTGTTCATGCCTTACCAGTCTCCCCTCAGTTTACCTGAGTTGTGACCAGTGAATGTGGTCCAAGAGGCTTGGGGTTGGCAATTCCCTTACAGAGTTGAATAAAGAAAAAGGAGCAATGGAAGTATAAGGCTAGAAGAGAAGAGAAGAAAATTTTGAAAAATCTTTCATACATGTTTTATATGTTGTGTAACAGAGTTAAAGTCATAGTGATTACATTATTTTTCAAATAAACAGACAAAATGAAAGTTATAACAGATCAGAGATCAAGTCTGCTGACAGGTCTTAACAAGCAAGTGTTGGTAGGTGAACATCTTGCCTATTTCAGGAAATTCAGAATATATTCACAGGAAAATGTGTGTGTAATGACTTGTTTAGCATATAGTACTATATAGTTACATGACACAACATTGCATCATCAAAATTTCAATACAGGAAAAAACCCCACAAATTTACAATAAATTATTAAATTTAAGATGCATCATTAAAAATTATATATCTTTGAAATGACATAAATTTCAAAAAAAACTGAAGAAAGTATAGAAAGTATATAGAAGTATATGAAGAAAGAAAGTATAGAAAGTATATAGAAAGTATATGAAGAAAGAAAGTATAGTTAAAGAAAGTATATTTCCTGCAGGGAGGAAGTACTGAGTAATTTTTTTTTTTAAAGGAGACAGTAAGTCAAATAAGTTTGGGAACCTGTGTTATAAATCCTTTGTACTTCTGATATCTCCATTTTCTGTTCCTCTGTGGAAGTGCTGATGACATGTGCTGCTCTCAGGAGGCCATTGAGCTATAGATGATTCTACTGCAAAGATTCACCTATTGGTTTCTCCACTGGTCTGCTCTCTTAAGGTCCTTTGCTGCTTTCTGCTGTCATTAGCAGGTCTTTTGTGAATTAAAGCAACTAATTCCCAAGGGGGTGATCACTCAACTCTTTTTATTCATAGCCTCAGGGATATTCTAACTTTTCTGGAAAGTAGTCAGCAAAAGCCAATAGGGACCTTCAGGCTAAGATTATTTCTATCTTTGAACTTATTTTTACCATAGTCTCCTATTCTTTAAACTGTCTATTGTGGGGGAAAAAATCCTTTGAACCACTATCAAGCCTTTGATCACTTCCTGGGTCCACAGAAATCATCTGCAGAGCTTCACAAAATGGGGTAAGCATGATGGAGCTAGGAATTTTTCATTCTGCATTCTTTGCAGAGACAGAATCATTGATTGTCCCATAACGATATTAAGAAAATAGGTTGGGGAAAGGGATGGAGTAGGGATAGTGGTTGAAACTACAAATTTTATTCTGTATGATATCCTAAGTGTTTCATGTATATATTTTACTTGTACAATTAGATTAAAGACCCCTTGTAAGCAGGAACCAATTGTTACATTTCTTTTGCGTCTGTTGACAGAACCTAATTCAGTTTTAGGCACCAATATCTGCCATTTTTAATTCAAAATATTACTTAATGAATAGGAACATACTGATTTTATTTTTAAAATTGTTAGAGATATGCTATTCTGTCTATATTGATTATTTCTCTTCTGTCCATTTGCTTTCAGCAGTAAGGTGTTACAAATGTTACATGCAGGCACTATTACATTAGGGATGGGACTTAGGAGCAAGCTCACTCTATACAATCTGACAGTTCTTGCACTTCATCATTTCTTATTCCAACATTTTTGTTGTACGCATGCCTTATTTCTGACTCAACCAGCATAGAAACACACTAATATTCCTCAACCTTCTCACCAAAGTAAAGACACGGGAAAGACACCCAGACTTCAACATCTTAGGTGTTATCACTTTTCTTTCTATCGTAACCAGGTCTTCCACCTCCATTCTCCCAGCGCACTCCCAGTAAATCCTCTGCTCATCAGGAAATAGAATGATCAATGATATGCTATAACTGTTCTCAATCAATCAACCAACAAGCATGTAGTAAGGACCTATCATATGCCAGGGAGAGAAAGTGTGACTTAGTATATAGAAAGCAGGGCTCTGAGTGATGAAGATGAAGACTTGGGGTCAAGACCTGCTTCTGACACTCTATTGTTGCTTAAACTTTCCGTGTCCCAGCCAACTTTAAGACTATACATTTCAAAGGGCCAACCTGCATTGGTAGAAAGTGTTTCTTCTCAAGGAGTTCCCTTTAACAATCAAAAAGGAGTTCGGGCAGGGCTAGGTACTGATGAAACAAATGCAAAAATAAAGTAGTATTGACTCTCTAGGAATTTACATTGTATTAGAGGACAAAAAATGTGTATATATACATATATATATATATATATATATATATGTATATATACATATATACAGATATATGTATGTATACATCTACATATATATGCATATGCATAGATATCAGCATGCATATGCATATACACACATATATAATGCACGTGTGTGTGTGTGTGTGTGTGTGTGTGTGTGTATGTGTATGTGTAATAGAGAGTCAGGTGATTCAGTGGGTAGATTACTAGGCTTGCAACCGGGAAGACCTGAATTTAAATCTATGCTCAGGCTCTTACTAGCGATATGACCCTGAGTAAGTCATTTAACCTCTGTCTGCCTTAGTTTTCTCAACCAAAAATATTGGTAATGGTAACACCTACCCCTCAGGATTGTTGTGAGGATCAAGTGAGATACTATTTGTAAAGCAAGCACTTAGCACAGTGCCTGGTATGTAGTGGACATTATGCAAATGCCAGCTATTATAATTGCATTTTTTTTTAAATATGCGTTTTGATACTAGCAACTTCTAGGGGGAGTGCTGCGTAAGATTAGGAAAGAAGATGGGCCTTGAGTAGAATTTGAAAGGAAATCAGCAAATTCTAAGAAGCAAAGTTAAGGAGGGAAAGGGGAGATGTAATATCTGTTACGTGTAAGGAACAGCACGAAAGCTAACATGGCTGGCCCTCAGAGTCCCTGAAGGGGAGCAGTGTATTCAAAAGTAGGAAAGGTGGGATGGAGTCAGGTGGCAAATGGTTTTAAATGCCAAAGAGAGAAGCTCTCACGGTCTGGATGTCTGACTGACTCGTTTAAATTCCCTGGAAAAGAGCAAATATAAAGAAGGACTTGATTCAAGCTCTTCTCTGTGGGCTGATGTATTTGGGGGGACTCCCGAGGGAATCTTCCTCATGCTGCAGAAGCCAATACCTGCACCTTTTCACACCTCTGATGCCCATAGGATTCATTCATCTCACTATATGGATAACTATGTTCTATGTGATGAAACCTATGTGGTAAAACTTAATCTGTGTTCTGTCCCTATAATGGTTCAGCTCTGTATCTTAAAAATCCTTCTCTCTGTATTTTAAAACTCTCTGCAAGGAACCTAGCAAGGCTAGTTGTAAATCTGAAACAAACCTCCAATGTCTGCTTAAAAAAGTAATAAGCAAGAGGGAAAAGGAAGCTGAAGAAAATAAAAGAAAAGGAAAAGTTCAAGCTATGGTTGCAGATAGAATCTAATAGATTCCCAACAGAGATTCTTGGGGAATCTAACACCTTCTGGAAGGGAGGGGACAGTTCCCTCATGATTTCCTATTAGACTGTAAACTACCTGAAGGCAGGTATTGTCTTCTGATGTTCTTTCTCAGAGAAAGGACATGCTTGTATCCCCAGTCCTTAGCACAACACCTGGCACAAAGCAGGTGCTTAATAAAATGTTTACTGATGGGCTAATCTAAGAAGAGTCTGTGGGGTGATACATTTCTTCTTTCCTGAGACAGAAATAAATAAGGGACTTCTGGAGGAAATTATTTTAGTTATTCTGAGAATTGGACTGTGATCCAAGACTTGCTATATTAGGAGTAGAGCTAGTAAAGAATAAATTATATCACTGTGTAGAAAATCTCTGTTTTGTTGGTTGATTCTGAATGTCTATATTGTGGTAAATGCTCATTTTACTTGATATATTTTTAAAGTTATTTTAATGAAGATGTACATTTTTGCAGAACAGAATGTTATGATTAAATGTAGTCTAGCATATCTGTCAGCTCAGAATCATGGGATCTCTAACATCCCATAGTTACAAAGTACATAGTATGGCAGAAGATACACACATGTATATATTATATACACATATATATATTCACATTATACATGTATACGCATGTATAATACCTATTTATGTATATGTGTACATATACATACATACCTATATATAAGCTTACCTATCAACACATATGTATATATGCATATACATATATACATGTGTGTGTATTTTTCACAGACACATATGATAAGAAGTAGAGCTATTTTTTTTCTCACTTTATTTCTACCATGATCTGGTCACTGTGAGGGATACAGAAAGGGTATGAGATGTGGCCCTGCCTTCAAAGAGCTCATAATCTAATATTCCAAGCACACTAGCTTCATTTCCTCAGAGCAGAAGTTAAGTGCTAAATTACTTGAGATTGATAATAAATTCAAGAAGAATTCAGAGAAGGGAGAGCTTTATGTTGTCTAGAGAAACCTTAAAAAATCCTGAACCACACTAACTGTAATCGCGAAAAGTTTAACAACATAAATAAAAAATACAATGTGACATAGATAATATTAATTTGTGGTTTTCTAAGTCAATATTCAGCCAGCAGAGATCCACTTTATTTCATTATGACTCCTCTCACCTAGCATGATTGGAGTAGTCTTGATGGAGCAGATAGGAAGTGGGTTTGCCTTTGAAAAGACAGAAGAATAAGTGGAGGAGAAGGATAAAATGGGAGGAATGACAGATTGAAAATACACAAAGGTGAGAGAAGCATGATGTGTATGTGTACTTGCCTGACTCACATGAAGCATGTATGTGGGGGAATATAGGGAAGTCACACTGGATACGTAAAGCAGAAGCAACTGAATGATAATTGACAAATGAACAGCACTTTAACATTTTTTCTTTTTAAAATTTATTTCTTTTGTTATGATCTTAAGAAATAAAGCAAGTATTTCCATAACATAGTAGAATAGGAAAAAAGAAAGATGTTTGCACATGAAAGTGCAAAACTGTTATGTACAACTTGCCTTTCCTTTCAAATATATTAATGAAGTTATCATAAAACTTTCCTTTTTTCTTATCTTTCCCTCTGCCTCCTTGCCCTAGGGATTCAAAGCACTTTCTATGCAATAGGGGCAGCTAGGTGGTACAGTGGATAGAGCACCAGTGCAGGCGTCAGAAGGACATGAGTTCAAATCTTACCTCAGATACTTGACACTCACTAGCTGTGTGACCTTGGGCAAGTCACTTAACCCCAATTGCCTCATCCTGGGTCATCTCCAGTCATTCTGATGAATATCAGGTCACTGGATTCAGATGACTCTGGAGGAGAAGTGAGGCTGGTGATCTGCACAGCCCTCCCTCACTCAAAACAAAGTGAAATGCAAGTCATGTCATCATTTCTCTGATGGCGCGGTCTTCTTCTGCAACGAAGGATGAGCACACACACACATGCTTCATAAAAAAACCTTCAAGCTAAGTATTATATTTGCG
Organism: Potorous gilbertii; assembly: GCA_028658325.1. Taxonomy (NCBI): domain Eukaryota; kingdom Metazoa; phylum Chordata; class Mammalia; order Diprotodontia; family Potoroidae; genus Potorous; species Potorous gilbertii. The sequence goes on from CM053774.1 coordinate 5,737,623, forward strand.
ATTATCAACATTGCACAGATCTTTAAAAAATATCTTCAGAGGTATTAAGTGATTTGTCCATGATTGCATGGTTAGTTAGTGTCAGAGGCAGAAGATGAACTCAGGTCTTTATGATTCTGAGTCCAGTTCTCTTTCTATTATAAGTTACCAATTTTAATAGGGAATTGAACTTGATGAAGCAATTAAAAGGGTTATTATTAAATAAATATAACTCTTAAAGTGATTTCTTCTTCCTATCATCAGACTCCATATGATTAAAGTGATCATAGGGAGGTGAATGAAGTAGTGTTTCAGAAAAGATTAGTTTGATGGTATTAACCCATTACCATTCCACTGCTAATAAAAGGCAAGGTCATACATGTCTAAAGATAACATCTTACATTCTCCCCCCCCCAAAAAAAAAACAAATAAGAAAACAACAACATCAACGACAAAACAAAACAAACAATGACTAAACTATGTAAACATTTGACCCAGAAATACCTACTTGGCCCAAACTTCCAAAGGGACCAAAGAAAGAGGAAAAGGACACACAGTTATAAAGTTATTCAGAGCAGCCTCTTTATTTATGCCAAATAACTGGAAAGTAAAGTGGGATGGATACACAACAATTGGAAAATGGCTGAACCAGTGATGGTATAGGAATATAATGGAACGCTATGGTATCATATGAAATGATGAAACAATAGTTTCAAAGAAAATTGAGAAAATTTATAGGAATTATTATAGGAAAAACATAGGAGAATTATTTGTACAACATTTATGTATAGAATTATAACAACAACATTGTAAATGCAAACTTTGAAAACCTTAAGAATTATGTTCAATTCAATCCCCACCCACAATTTCGGAAGCTGGATGATGGAGTATGCTAACACCTCCTCAGAGCAGTGGATTTAAGAAAAAGAATGAGATCGATATTTTGGTTGTGGTCAGTGTAGGAATTTATTTTACTTAAATATGTCTATTTGTTTAAAAGTGTTTTATTTTTTGTTTTTGTTCTTTTCTTTCCAATGGAGGGGGACTGTTAGGAGGAAGAGAAAGTGAATACTTGATTGAAAAAATATAGAATGAATGCATCATAAAAGAAACTGCATCTCAAATCGGTGCCAAAACTAGGGCAAGGAGATAGGGGCTTTGCCTCAGGGCATTGAATTTATGGGCATGGACAGCAATTGCCAATCCTCAGAATAGAAGAAATGATAGCACATAGACCCTACTTGGTAAGAACAATGGTTTTAATTGCAAGTTAACAGAAGAGGGACTGCTAAAACTTCCTTTGCTCTATTTACATGTCCCTCCAACCCAGCATGTAGCAACCCAGTGTCTCAGGGTGTTTATATGTCTCCTTGATTTATATCAGATTTCACATCACACCACTTTCCTTGGATATGTCTTGTTTTATTTGTGCTCAGCACAAAAATGCATAATTAAAGTTCTGCCCTTAATCTTCCATTGTTTAGGTATATTCTTTGAAAGTGTCCTCATGGTACTGATAGATTGGCATTGACTCGTTTTTACTTTCTCAATAAACTTTGTGACAACATTTTTGCAAAAGAACCGGTCAGTTTGGAGGAAGAAGCCATGGGACAGAACAAGCTTAACTGGCTTCGCTAGGCATCAGATCTGATTTTGGCCTAATTAACTTTGTTTTCTCCCCATGAAGTAAACAGACATGAAGACATCCAGCATTCCTGGGACAGTCATTGAATATTTGCTAAAGTGCTTGACTTTATTGTTGAGAAAGGACAATTGGGTCATTATTAAAAATAGCCTTCTTAGAAGATGAATATTGAATTATCTTTTGCTTATCAATGATTAAATTAAAAGCCATTCTCATTATGGATTGATACATTATTCTGGGCCCAGGATTGTTGGCTCATCCATTTAATAAACTCTAGATATGGAATGTCTTTCAAAGTATGATGAACTAGCTTACCTACTGAGCTCAAGATGACTTTATTATTAACAACATCATTAAAAAATATAGAAAATACTTCATTAATTTAAAGGATGGATGACAATTTTTAAATTAGAGGCCATAATTCAGCTTAAAACTTTCTAAATTTTAATTTACCTTCAGTTATCTCATTCCTGCATACAAAGGTATGCATTTAAATATCTGTTTATCCATCAAAAGCCACAGAAAACAGGAGATTGTCTTTTTCTGGATAACCTGGCAGACTATGTAGCTATACAAAAGTGAATCTACTGCGTAATTATCACTCATTTATCTGCCTTCAAGTTTCCTATGGGAAGTGAGGTGGGTGTGGGTGTGGGAGCACAATGGGGTGAAAAATAAAACCTACAGCAGTCTAATTTTGAGATATATCTTTCTGGAGTATTTCTCTGTGGAGAAAGTGAAGAAAGAAGAAAATTTTCATCAGAGGCAATGAAGACAAATGGAACATCTACTTTCTTTCCAGTTCTGTGCACTATTCTTGGGGCTATAAGTTAACTATTTCAAATTAATAATATAAGCTAACATTTAGATGGCGCCTATTATGTGCCAAACACTGTGTTAACCATTTGTAAGTATCATCTCATTTGTTCCTTAAAATATTGATTTTATCTGAGGTATTACATCCCCATTTTACAGTCAGGAAAACTGAGGTAAACACAATGAAAGGGATGTGTCCACGGTTACACAACTAAGAAGTATCTGAAAGCACATTTGAGCTCAGGTCTTTCTGACTCCAGGGCCAGCTAGTACTCTATCCATTGTAACATCTAGCTGCCCCATTTATTTAGTCACCATTCTGGGGCCATTTATATCTTTCACTATTAATATCCTCAAGCATGTGAGTGGCTATTTGTGGCTACTATTTTTTACAAGCATTTTTTCTCCCTTGTAATTCTACCTACACAATATTATATAATTTTTTAAAAGAGAAAGAAAAGGTCCCCCCACGTACTTTCTTGACTCCAAATTGTTCTTTGTTTCTTACTGTCAATAAGAAATGTGTACTTAGGTATGCCACCAATAGCCAAAATTAGACATATATGAAATGAAAAGTGACAGTTTATGGGGAAGAAAATTAGTCAGTCCGTCAACTAATATTTTTCAAGCACTTACTACTGGTTAACACTATGCTAAATACTTGGCATTCAAGAG
>CM053774.1:5743323-5784003 GCA_028658325.1 Potorous gilbertii
ATAAAATCTTAATTTTAAGGAAGTGATTGTAGAACATTTATAAATAAATAAAATAAAAAATTAAAAAAAAAGACATGGAAAGTCTTATATGAAATGATGCAGAATGAAGTGAGCAGAACCTAAAGAAGTTTATAAATTAACATTAATACTATAAAAATGAAAAATGTTTGAGGAGTTTTAGAAACTGATGAAGAATGAAGTTAATAATGCCAGGAAAACAATTTGTACAATTACAAAACTGTAAAAATAAACAACTGCGAAAATTACAAGGTCTCTGATCAATATAATGAGTATTCAAGATTCCAAAAGACCGACGATGAAACATGCTGTCCATTACAAAGAAGGGAAGGATTTAGAGTACAGAATGATGCATATATTTTCACATACAGCCATCAAAGGAGTTTGGTTTACTTGACTATGCCTATTTGCTACAAGAAATAAGGTTTTTTTTTCTTTTTTAATGAAGAAAGTGAGAAGAAAAATAGATTATAATTTTTGAAAAAATAGATAAAAGATGCTACCTATGTGATATGTTGCATGCAGTTTAAGTTGAGATCACTGTATTATTAGTTAAACTTAACTGATTTATTTTGCTGTAAGAGATGTTTCATGAAGTAAGAATACTCTGTAAATATTTGTAGTGTAAAAAAAACTGGAGCAATAAAACTTTTTAAAAGTAGAAGCCTATAATAATTCCCACATGGTTCAGAGATCAAATAAAAACTTTAAATCGGGGAGTTAAAGAGTTTTTCTCTCATTCTGAGCCAGCTTCTGCTTACCCTGGCTCATGTTTTTGCTTTATATAGGTAAAATCATTTATAGTTCTTGGCACGTGACATTTAACCTTCCCTCTGATTCTTCTTACACATCATTTGATTGTTCTGTAATGCCCTTTCACATACTTAAAGTATTTGTTATTCCTTTTTACTCATTTGTACAATGAGGGTGTTGAACTATTTGATGTCTAATGACCTTTATGGCTCAGGATCCTCTTATCTGTCCTTTTTTAAAACAATGCTTCAAAAGCACTCTCTCACTATTTTTCTGAATGATTTTCACATATTTCTGATCAGTCACTTCAGTTGCCCTTTAATGCACATCCCATGATTAGTGTCTTATGGTTATTTATGTTTATTTATGTTATTTATGTTAGTTGGGTTTGGCATGGGTCTTTACTCTTGCTTCCTGGGCTGGCTTGCTTGCTCAAATTTCACTCATTGTGGTAGGTCTGGAGTTTACCAGGGAGCTGAGAGTGGGTATTCCATGCTTCTGCCTCTCTTAGGTTCTTAGGTTTCTGCGTGCATGTGAATACCTCTTACTGTTTGCCCCTATGGCTCCTGAGCCCCCATAAGTATAATTACTCTTTACAAAAGATGTCACAGTGAAATCATTAACTCTTTGTTTTTCTTTTTTTAAATACATAATTTTTTATTTTTCAGTTCTTCACATTCACTTCCACAAGAATTTGAATTCAAAATTTTCTCCCCACCCCCTACCCCAGGACAGCATGCACCTGACTCACCCCTTCCTCCAGTCTGTTCTCCCTTCTATTGCTCACCCTTCTTCCATCCCTCTTCAGCTTTATTCACCCCTTCCTCCAGTCTGTTCTCCTTTCTATTACTCACCCTTCTTCCATCCCTCTTCAGCTTTATTTTCCTGTAGGACAAAATAGGAAATCGTTAACTCTTAAAACATGAAACATTTGTTTTGTAATAAGGGAAAAGCATCTCTAGAAAGTCAGAAGGCACACACTCAGGGAAGGAATAGTCTGGAAGCCTCAAATTAAGTGCTACCAGGGGATTCCTGTTCAGGTATGGGTGGAAATAGATAACCTCTGAGATCCATTCCAACTCTGAAAGTATTTGATTGTGTAACATGCCCTCCTCTCTACCCCTACTGGACACACACTTCCCCACCCCACTACCCCACCCGCCACACACACACACACACACACACACACACACAGAAGAACATACACTTAGGTTCCACAAATACAGTACTACTCTAGCCATGGGATGTTTCTAAACTTGTCTTAATGAAGCTGAGCCTGAAAACTTTAGATGGCTGCTGAAGAAATAGTAGCTATTGATTGGCTTCTTTCTATTTTCTTATATGTCCTTTCCATTGTTTATGTTACTCACCTATCCTGGCTGAAAAATGACTGCCATGAAACTGTCCAAGCTCTTTTCTTTTTATTACTATTGTGTAGCCCAGTTCTCCAGGGAGAATAAGAAAACATTTAGGCCTGGCTGTTCAAGTTCTCATGCATGAAGAATATAACAAGAGGGCATAATTTAGCTCAATCAACTTTGGACACCCTGAAGATCGCTGGAACTTTTCATCAATCATGAGACATAATAGTAATCTCTGTTGGGGTCTAGGGACCACAGAGCGCTGTGTCATTGGTGGAGGGGCTGTAGGTTTAATGCTTCCACTCTCTCTTACTCTGATGTACTTCAGTCCATCAGCGTTGATTGTTTCTAATATTAAGAGCAATTATTTTTTTCTACACCCCTCCCTGAGTGAAAAAGGTAATATTTGCCTCCCTTAACAAAAAGCAAACAAGAAAACCCCAAAACTGCGCATAAGGGTAGAACTTAGGTTCAGTAGGTGGTAGAGGGGAGGGGATTCTCATACAAGTCAAGTGTATGATTTCATGGTTATCAGCAAATTTCCACTCCTATTTTTCTCCTTCTTTCTACCATCCCAGCGTGTGGCCAACAGAATGTTAATAGTCAATGTATCCAGCAAAGACTGGTAGCATTAACTTTGCCAGTAACCATTGATAGGAGTGTAATATAGAGACTGATAGACCTCTTATATTTCATACATCAAATCTGTAGAAACAGAGGCTTCTTTATAGAGTTAATTAGTAAATCAGGTTTGCCTAGGAAAGGACAGGTTATTGTTTTCTAGGCCTGGGCAAACTCTAGATAGGAACTTAAAACTCTCACTCATTCACATAAGGGAGACAGGTTAGAAGGGCAGACATTGCAATGGAACAACTGGACGATTTTCCAAAGAGTTACCCTGAGGGTGAAGCCACTTCCCTCATCCCTGGTTGCTCTATTGACAAAGCTATAAATATTATTTGGGGCAGCTGAGGCAAGTACCACAAACTATGCCTGGGGCAAACAGTGTGAAGGCACCTTCAGTGGGGGACACCCAAGGACACCAGCCTGTGGGGGCAGATCCCAAGCCTGATATTCTGATGAATGGGAGCAGAGATCCTGAGATGTCATGAGTCCCCTGCTAGAGAGGTTTCCTGTAGAGAGAGGAGAGGAAGCAGGAAATCTGGTAGCTTCCCATTTCAACCAATCTGGACAGTTAGGTACACCAAACCAATCTGCCTTTTTAACCTAAGGCCCACTCTTATGTACTATTTTGTTTTGAGAGAAGGAGATTAAATAAATCTGTAGTACCCAGACAGGTAACTGGAAAAATCTACTTGCTCTTAGGTTTAGTAGAAACCACTTGCCAAACTAAATTGTATCAAAGAACAATTGAAAACTTTCATCCATGTTTGGGTTCATACTCTTTAGTCTTGATATGCCACAAAAAAATTAGGTCAATTGTTTCCTCATACATCTAAGAAAGATGCTGTGGTGTGTGTGTGTGTGTGTGTGTGTGTGTGTGTGTGTGTGTGTATGTGTTTTGGAGTGGGGTAAGGGAGGAGTAGGAAAACAACCATACTTTGATATGGATGTTTTGGAGGAGAGCTTGAAGGCATACCCTTGGTGGTGGAGAGAGGGAAATAATTCAAAGCACTATTTAATAAAAGGATTTGTTCTTTACAACTTGGACTCAGTCAAAAGGCCACAGCCTAGAGCCTAGAAGGCCACATGTGGTCTCCAGGCTGCAGGTTCCTCACCTCTGCACTAAGACAATGCTAAAACTGGAAGGGACCTTAGGGCTTATTTAGTTTAGCTCCTTCATTTCCCTGAGGGGGAAATTAAGGCCCTAGAATAGGGAAGTGGTTTATCCAGTGTCACAGCCAGCCAATTCATGTGAAAGATAGAAATGAGTTTGTCCATGTGGGCCATTTTATGAAGCATGTAGTTTTCCTTGAGTGACTGTGGTTCCTCTCTATCAGTGAACATGGAAAGTGAGTTCTACTGGTACCAAGAAGTTACTGGAAGGGAATCCTGAAGCTCAGTGCTGGCCCACTAGGCAAACCTTCAAGGACAGTGGGGATTTAGATAGGTGGGGCAGTAAGTGAAATGGAGGGTTCATTCTGGTGCATCATTTACAACAATTTACTATTGTATAGAAGGTGGCTCCATCCTCATTAGCAAGGTTGATCTTTTGGCACACAGTGGACTTATCCTCCCTTTCAACCAAGTTGGACAACTTTTTGATTCAAAAGCAAATGATTGGGTGGATGATATGTATAAATCAATAGTATAAGGGAGAAGTTTGGAAGGAAAGATTTATATGAATCCCGTCAGAGTAAAACAATAGGCAAGACCACCTTGGCTGAGGTGAAAGGCCAAGTTTAATTCACAAAATAAGGATGAATTTGTATATGTAAGAGGAAGGGGATTATCCAGATCCAGAAGGAAGGGGAAGTTCAGTAATTCTTGAATGCACCTTCCTGTTCCCTCAGGAGCTTGTGCTTCTGACCTCACTCTTCACTAGGAACTCCTCTCTTCAAAGCCACCGCTCTCTTTACCACCAAAGCCAATGTCCCTCTCTCCTTCCTTCTCAGCCTCTCTGTGGTTTTCCTCATTATTGACCACCCTCCTCATCTTGATAATTTCTATAGTTTCTTTAAATTGCTCTCTCCTCATTCTCCCTCTACCTGCCTGACTAAGGCTTCTTAATGCCTTTCGCAGGATCCTCATCCAAGTCATGACTTCTAACTGTGTCTATTCCCTAAAGGTCTGTCCTGGGGTCTTTTCTCCCTTTTTACTGTTTCATGGGGTAAGCTCTTCAGGTTCATGGATTCAATTATCATTTCTTTGCTGATGACTTTAAGGTCTCTTTGCCCAGTCCTAAGCTCTAATCTCAAATCTCCAACTACCTATTGGATATTTCAAAAGGATATCCCACAGATATCTGCAACATAATATGTCCAATATTGAACTTAATATTGTCACTCCCAAACGATCCTCTCTTCCTAAATTGAATTTCTTGTTATTATTGAGGACGCCACCAACTTCCTAATCAACCACGCTTGCAACATAAATACCATCCTCAGATTATTAAATAATAATTATGATGAAATAAATTATTAAATAAATTCCCTTATTGAGTAAATTCCAGTGGCTTCCATTAGTTTAGGGTCAAATATAAAATTATCTGGCTCTTTTTTACAACTTGGATCCTTTCTACCTTTCCAGCCTTCTTCTACTTTCCACATTCCATGTACTCCTCAGTTTAGTGATGCTAGACTCCTTTCTGGTTCTGTGCACTGCATTCCACCTCTCCTGGACCTTTTCACTGCTCTGTCTCCCATGCTTGGATCCCTCTCACTTTTCATCTCCATGTCTTGGCTTCTCTGCCTTCTTTCATATCTCAACTCAAATTCCCTCTTCTCCAAGAACCCCTTCTTCTTAGTGTCTTCCCCCGTTATTTCTAATTTATCTCATATATCTCTTGTTTTTAACAGATATTTACGTTTTCCCTCCATTAGATGGTGAACTCCTTGAGAGTAGGAATTCCTTTTTGCCTTCCTTGGTATCCCCAGGACTTAGCACTGGGTCTGACACATAGTAGGCACTTAATAAAGGTTAGTTGAATTAAAATTATGTGACTTTTGGCAAATTTGGTTTAATGAGTGGCCACCATGCCTGCTGTACTGTGACTAGAAAGAAGAAAGTATGCAACAGACAGCACAGGAGGTTCTTTTGGCTGAGACCCAGAGAACTTAGCAGACCCTGGTATGTGATGTGGGATTGAAACATCCTGTGCAGAAGAGAGCAAGACCCCAAACCAGATGATGGCCTTAGAGGACAGAAAGAGAGGTTCGGTTTCCTTCTCACCCAGGGTGAAGATACATAGGAGGAAGGAGGAGTCTTTTGGTAGAGAGATGGGTCTGAGAGGTAATAATGTTAGACTGAAGAGCTTAAGGACAAACTAGATGGGACAGAGGATAGAGAGAGTGCTGTCCCTGGAGTCAGGAGCACCTGAGTTTGAATCTGACTTCAGACACTTACTAGCTGTGTGGCTCTGGGCAAGTCACTTAACCCTGTTGGCCTCAGTTTCCTCATCTGTAAAATGACTGGAAAAGGAAATGGCAAATGACTCTATCTAGTATCTTTGCCAAGAAAACCCCAAATGGGGTAAAAAAAAGTCAGACATAGCTGAAACCTAAGTGAACTGAACATCTTAAGGTTCATCCCCAGCTTCTTCCTTTCATCCTTCTCTCCCTTCCCCACCATTTCTCTCTCTCCCTCTCCCTCTTTCTCTCTCTCTCTCTCTCTCTGTCTGTCTCTGTCTCTGTCTCTCTCTGTCTCTCTCTTTCTCCCTCTCTGTCTCTCTCTGTCTCTGTCTCTCTCTCTGTGTCTCTGTCTCTCTCTCTCTCTGTCTCTGTCTCTCTCTTTCTCCCTCTCTGTCTCTCTCTGTCTCTGTCTCTCTCTCTGTGTCTCTCTCTCTCTCTGTCTCTCTCTTTCTCCCTCTCTGTCTCTCTGTCTCTCTCTCTCTCTCTCTCTCTCTCTCTCTCTCTCTCTCTCTCTCTCCCTCTCTTTAGCTCTCTACTTTCCTTATATTTCATTCAATGCTGTGCATTCAGGGATTGCTTTCAAAATATCCAACTGCCTGGCAGGGCCAGGCCCTCCAAAGCCCTGGTAGCTTTGTCATGTCAGCAGGTGGCTAATGAGCTCTACAGCTATTCCGTGGCTCTGTTACACTTCCTGCTGTGTGTCCAGAGGAGCCATTTGGCGTGATTATTCTCTCACATACAAGGCGATGTATGTCTCGGAAAAAATGAACCGATTATAGGAGAATCATAGGATTTCAGGGTTGGAAGGGACCTTGGGTACCATCTAGCTATTAGGGAAGAAGAAACATAGGCCAAGAAAGATCAGGTGACCTGTCCAAGGTCATACAACTAGTTAGTAACAGAACAGGAATTTTAACTCAGGATCTTAACTCTAAAACTAATTTTCTCTCTAGGGTTCTGAGCTACCCTGTTAAGTTCCCTGAGGATTACATAGGCTTCCCTTCTTCCTTCCTCAGCCATCTTACCAGCTGCTTTGTCTCTGGGCCCAGAATCCATACTCCTGAAGGACTTCACACTGGGTTCCCATTGTCTTCACTGGAGATTGCCTAAGTAGCTGACTAGGTCTCAGCCTGGTCCCAGCCATCCTTCACTGTATCCTTCTGAACAGCTGCCCTGATGTCTCATAAGTACCTCTGCCCCTTCTCTTGCTTTCCAATTCTAGAACCAGTTAGTCAGTCAGTAAACATTTATTAGGTACCTATTATGTTGCAGTCACTGAGCTAAATCTAAGGAATACAAAGAAAGGCCCGATCTCGAGAAGTTCATCGTCTAATTGGGGAGACAACAAGTAAACAAATACGTATACACAGGATAAGTAGGAAATATATAACAGAAAGAAGGCACTGGAGTGATAAAGACTCAGGAAAGGCTTTCTATAGAAGGTGGGATTTTAGCTGGGACCTGAATGAAGTCAGTTAAGGAGGCAAACCAAGAGACTTCATCTCTGACATTTTCACTCAAAATCCTTAAAGCTTTATTTTCCTCTCAGTAAAAACTGAAAATATTTTACATTCTAAACTTCACAACATCCTCCAAAAAAAAGCATTTTCATATGCAAAGAGTAATATAAAAGAGGATTATATAAGTCTGTGAATCTCTATTTCAATATAGCTTAGTGTATATGTTACATATATGTATGTGTATGCATTTGTCAATCCCTATTGACAAATAGCTTGTGTATATGTATATATATATATATATATATACATATTCTATCTATCTGTCTGTCTGTCTATCTATCTATCTATCTATCTATCATCTATCTATCTATCATCTACCTATCTCAACTCATAAGCCTCAAAGCTCTTCTGTTTATGCTTACTTCTGAATTTCCTTCTATTCTCCTTCAGGTATCTTTTAAAAAATATTTTAACTGATATCTTTCATTTTTATATCACCTAAATTACCCTTGTATCCCTTTACCTTTAAACTGTTGGAGACTTGTGCTTCAAAACAAAGACTTTTTAAAAAGGAGAGAAAGAAGAGGAAAAAAAAAACAAACTCATTGATAAAAAATCTGACCATATATGTAGTATTTCACATTTATGAATCCCTCACCTATGCAAAGGAGTGAGGGGGGAAAAACTCCTCATATCTTTTCTCTGGGGCCAAGCTTATTCTTTCTAATTTCTGTGCATTTTTAAAACCCTTGTAATTTTCCCAAAGTTCTTGTTACTATACCCCTATATGGATTATCTCGCTGCATATTCCTTTAAAGAAAGAATGATCTTTTAATTTGCTGCATCCCCATCCCTTAGTACACTGCACATTACATAGTAAGCACATAATAAATGTTATTTCATTCATCCACTCACTCACTTATTCATTCATTGATGCCTTAGCTATGAAATATAGCTCATTTAACCACCAGGGGACACTGACCAGTCTTTGACTTTCAGTGACTGGAGGCCACGTGCTGGCAACATGATGCTTACCTTGTTCACCTGACATTAGTGGGACACTCACGGTGAATACTAATCTCTTTATGTTTCTGTATCCCTAGAATTGCCTATTGACAAATAGCAAGTCTTTGCCTTGTTAACAGGTGTATATGTGTGTGTATAGAGGAAAAAACAAACAAACTGTGGACTTCTTCAGTAAGAATCTTGGCTTGATCGCCTACACACTGGAGAAATGATCTTATTCTTGCTTTATTTAAATGATCTTTATTTGTGCTTGCACTAATTTATATTTTAACAATCCATAGCCATACGAACAGCGCATCTAAGTGGAGCAATAGATACAATGCAGGGCCTGGAGTCAGCAAGACTCATCTTATTTGGGTTCAAATCTGACCTCAGACATTTATTAATTGTGTGATCTTGGGTAAGTCACTTAACCCCCTTTAACTTAGTTTCCTTATCTGTCAAATGAGCTAGAGAAGGAAATGACAAACTACTCCAATATCTTTCCCAAGACAATTCCTCATGAAAAGTTGAACATTACTGAAACAACAAAACAATACCAATTGTCAGATGAACACGGTATAATGGAGCAATCATACAAAATAATTTAAATGTTCTAGTATTTACTTTTGATCCAAGAAGTAAAATGAATAATATAAAAATATATTAAAAACAACTACCAAATTTTCTACATATCAACTGCATTTTCCAGACTCAGAACACCTTTAATCAATCTTCCCGAACACTTCTCTGACATAACTTAGCTATTAAGTCAGTCTTTCTCACTGGAAACTCTGTCCATAGAAGTTCCCCACTACAGCTTAAATGTCCCTGATCAGTTTTCACAGTCACAGACTCCCATCCTTCTAATTCACTTGTGGCTCCTAACGGCTTATTCATCATTATGTTTTGTTTTGTTTTTTAAGATTTTACTTCTTTTTAAAATGTTATTTATTTTATTTTTATTTTTTACATTTTCACCTTAGTCCTATTGCACAGAAGAATTAAAATGGGAGAAATCGTAAACCAAAACAAAACACAGCACAAGAGAAAATGGTCTGCTTCATTCTGTGATCCAGTTCCATAGTTCTTTCTCTGGATGTGGATGCTGTTTTGCCTCGAGTCCATTGGAAATGTTTTAGGTCCTTGCACTGCCACCACTATGTTGTTAAGGATATTACCAACACAGAGAGAGATTTCTCTGAATGTCATTACTCCACCTTGACCTTGCACTTCTTTGCTTTGAGTCTTCATGCTGACCCCAAATCCCTTAGCATTTTCATGCCCAGTTTCCTTGCTCTTTAGCTCCTTTTGACCAGTCGTCCCTTTTGAATGGAACTCCTCCCAGATACAAGGCCCACAACTCATCACCAACCACCACTGCAACTTGAAAAAGAAAAAATTAGGCTTCTAAATGTCTGCTAACAAAATGTCTTTCATGGAATCATGGGTATTTATAACTGTAAGGTACAATGGAGATCACCTAGAGTTGATTAATAAATATTTATTAAATGCCTGTTGTTGTGCCTTTATTGTGCTAAGCTCTAAGGATGCAAAAAGAGGCAAAGTAGGGCACCTCCTGGCCTCAAGGAACTCACAAGCTAACGGGGGAAACAAAAAGTCAACACATATATACAAACAAGTGATATACCAGGACACAAAGACAAAAAGAATGTAGTTCATATCCTTGAGAGACTTATACTGTTTGGGGGGCGTGTGTGGGTGAGGGAGCTAGGGATGCAATACATTCACAAAATAAACAGATGAGTTTAGTTTTCTACCTTCCCATTCTTCAATTAAAGGGGAGAGGAGACTGAGGGAGGTGGCCGTGATGATGATGATGATGGTGATGAACAGAGGAAAGGCACTAAAATTAATGAATTAGAAAAGGCTTCCTGGAGAAGATGGGATTTTAGTTGGTCATGGAAGGAAGCCACAGAAGATAGTAGGTAGGGATGAGCAGGGAGATTGTTCTAGGCAGAGGGGAGAGCCAGAGAAAATAGCTGGAGCAAAGAGATGGAACATCTTGTTCAGGAACAGCCAGAATGCCAGCATCACCAGATGAAGGAGTACAGGACAGTGAATAAGGTGTTAGAAGACTGGAAAGACTGGGATGGGGTGGATTTGTCAGGAAGGGTTTTGAATTCCAAACAGAAGATTTTGTATTTCATTCTGGAGGTGACAGGGAGACAATGGAGTTTATTAAGGACAGAGGTGATAACTTCAAATCTTCTAAAAATCACTTTAATATAGGAGGGTGGATTCAAGTAGAGAAAGACCTGAGGGAGACAAATGCATCAAAAATCTATTGTAATCGTTCAAGTATGAGGTAATGAGAATCTGCACTAGGGTGGTGGCCATATCAGAGGTGAGACGGGGGCATATTTGAGAGATGTTTCAAAGGTGAAATCAACAGACCTTGGCAATAGCCTGGGGAGGGAAAATAAGAGACAGTGAGGAATTCAGAATGACTCCTAGACTGTGAGTGTTAGGGACTGGGAGGATGTTGGCATCCTCTATATTAATAGGGAAGTTTGCAGGGTAGGCATGTTGTTACTGGAAAAGATCCAGTTCAATTTGGGACATGTTGAATTAGGGGTCTACTGGACACTCAGTCTGTGATGTCTAAAAGTCAATCGTTACCAGACAGATATATTATCCTGATCGTTGGCTAAACGCTGCCAGACACTCAGCCTAGTATGCCTTTTGCCACTATAATCAGGCCAAATTGTCATTCAACAAATTCATTTCAATAAATTCCGATGCATGAGATACAATCCTGGGCACAGAGGACACAAGTAATACAGTTCCTGTCCTTGAGGATCTTACATTCTACTATTTGGTGTGTATGTGTGTGTGTGTGTGTGTGTGTGTGTGTGTGTGTGTGTGTGTGAGGATACAATATATACATGAAGTAAATACACAAGCTTAGTACTCTACCTTCTCTCCAAATAAAGGGAAGCACAGACTGAGGGAAGTGGCAATGATGATGATGATGGAGCATAGCTGTTTTTAATTTCTGGGAGCAAGACTTTCTATAGAAGGAAAGGGGAGAGAGGGCACATGAAGGATCTTTAATTTTCACTTGAAAGTCTCTTGGGGATGAGAAAATGATGGAAAGTTTAGGGCAAGGAGTAGTGGTGGCGACCTAGAAAGTGCTACCTACCCCAGATCCAGTGAATCACTGCTGGAAGATGGTGCACTGTATTGATAATGCATTATTGTTAATGTCATTTGGCTTCTCTAATGGGGGGATCTTTCCCACCCACTAATGGACCTGGGAAGATCTGTAGGAAGGCCCACACCTTTGGTTAATGCGGCGCTGGTTCTCGAGAGTTATGATGCTGTCTGGCTCTGAAAAGCGTATTAAATACTCTAAGAAGAGGTTTTATTTTGGAGCTTACTGACTGGAAGTGTTTTGTTTGACCAGATGAGATATGGGCCGCTTCTAAGGAGCCCTGCAGCTTTGACAAACCATATATTGATGTTATTCTCTCTGGTAACTAAGTATGTAATAGTCAGACAGTTGGATATGTCTGTTGATCTATGAGGCATGGATTTCTTATGTCAGGCAGCTGGAAGCACTCTCTGTTGATCTGTGTTTTTCTGTATTTTCTCTGACGTTCAGGGTGCTGACTTTTTCCCCTGAACTAAGTGAATGGTATATATGTACTTGATTAAAATGATTGTTGACCTCTCAAAAGTTGCTTTCCTTTTAGAAAAGTGGATCAAAGAACCTGTGATATCAGCCTTCCTGTGTATGTCAGGGTGCTTGCTTTTAAGGCACCGATGGAATTTTGGTCATCTGGCCATAGGCTAGATGAGTCCTTGTATCTGTATACTTCCCTGCAGTCCAGATCAGTCATTTACAGGCAACTATTTTCTCTTTCCCTCAAGCTCCAAGTTTCCCTGTTGGTGCCTCCAAACTAAATTTCAAGGTGAAAGAATCTATGCCTTTGTCCCCATTCTCCTAGAGTTTGCCAGACTGATCTTAGGGCTACCTCGCTGCTGCTGTTCATCCTTTGTTCTCCAAGAAGACATCAGGAGGGCAATGTGTTGATTTGCCTTACCTGGATTTAAGTGAGGCAGGTTTGTGCAAAACCATCAGCCTCATCCTCTCCTCCAAAGTCCTTCTTGTTGGGATGACTGACTGAAGAAGGCCCCAGAGGCAGTGGGGGACCTTGGACATTTTAAGTTAAGATCTTTCTCAGGTCCCAGATTATCTGAGGCAACACCCATTCCTCTATTAAAGGCTATGTACAAATGGAGGCAAAATAAGGTGTAGTTTGTCCTCTGAAAGGAACAATCTGGGAGGGGAAGATCCTCAGGGTTTCTGACCAGAATAGAAACAATTCCTGTTTACACTCACTCTGTGCCTGCAAAACTCAGTTTTGCAAGTGAGACTTGGACTGGGACCTATTATTGGCCAATCAGTGAGAGCCAGAATGATTTGGTTTAAAGGCAGATGCAAGTAGCTCCATTTGAATCCCAATGGACTTTATCAAAGCTATATTTCAAGAAATCATAAACAAAAACTACATGAGACAAAACAGTTAATTGTACCAGTTAAAAAAAAAAAACAACATAACGATGGAATAAATAAGTAGAGAAGAAAAACATCTAGTCCTCAAGTCTTAAAATACCTTGCAAAGTTTTTGTGATCAAAATTTATATTTCTTTGGACAAAGCACCCCATGTAAGGGTATGACTCCCATTGTGGAAAAATGGAGAAGAGAAAAGAGGAAAGGAAGGAAAGAAAGAAAGAAGGAAGGAAGGAAATAGCAGCATTGCCCAACTGGGTCCCCAGTGGGGTAGATACTAACACTCACAGAGTGTTGTTCACCCTTCATTCTGGTGACCCAATGACATCAAGAGGGTGATGACTAAACTTGCAAGTGAATTAAATTTAAGTGAGGCAGGGCTGTGCAAACTCATTAGTCTTATTCTTTCCTCCAGAGTCATTTGGAGTAGGTTATTTTACATAGATTGACCTAAGAATTTGGAGTTCTTCCTTTCTCTATCTTGTATCCTTTCTTTGGGGATAGAATGGTTGGGAGGGGATTCTCTACTTTGGAATCTACTATCTCTTAATTTGTTGCCTCTGTCTCCCTAGTGAATTGTTTCCTGAAGCAGATTCTATCAGGCAGAGCTTCAATTATTTCACCCCTTGAGAGAAGAATCTTACTGTTTTTTCTATTTTGTGTTCACACTAGCTTCTTTTTATGATGAATTTCAATGCTGTAATACCTGACTCCTCAGCCCAAACCAACTTGTTACTCAATTTTGTGTAAACTCAAGTTCCTAGATAAGCCTGTCCCTAAGACCTCACTATTGGCACATCTGGGCTGAACATCCATCGAGTCCCAGATAAAATTCTACCTTTACAAGAAATCTTTCCCAATTCAAGTGCCTTTTTTATATTGATTATTTATAGTTTACCTTATACCTGGTTTCTGGCATAACTGCCTATTGTCTTCCATTAGACTATGAGCATTTCTTTATATCTTCAGTATTAAGCACAGTGCCCAGCACATAGTAGACACTTATTACATGTTTCTTGATGGATATCCTTTCTTGGACTCAACTAGCAATAACTGATAAAGTCAAATGACCAAGTCAGCACTCTTGCTTAGGGCCCCTTCCCCATGGGAGCAGACTCCTTATCCTTAAGATTTTTGCAAGCTAACAATAAAAACCTTAGTGGGTACCTAACATTATTAACATATCTGTTATTAATCCAATAATTGAGGACCACTCTCTTTTCTTTTAGGGTTTTCATGGCACTTCTCTTTCTCGACTCTCTTCTAGGCATCTGACTACTCCTCAGTTTTCTTTATTATGTCATCATCTATCTGTATTTCATCCCCTAACTGTGGTTGCACTCCTATCTTTTTCCTGGGCCTTCTTGTCTTTTTTCTCTACACTCCATTTTTTGGTTACCTCATGTACTCATGCAACTTCAGGCATTTATTTTTAAGAATTATCTCTATATCTTGTGCCCTTTGTTTAAGGAAGGGTGTTAGAGCTTCCATATCCATATATCCAACCCAAAGATCTCTCTAGAGCTCCACTCTCTCATTATGTCTCATTATCAACTGCTTTTAGGACATTTTAAGACTAAACGCCTTAAAGACATTTTAAGGTAAATGTCTCATGTGCTTCTCAAACTCAAGATGCCCCAAAATTGCTCTTTTCCAAAACTCTCTCTTTTTTTCAGAAATCACTTGTGTGAAACAAAGGAAGCAGTTTTGTTTCCACAGGGTGAAAACTCCCAACTCTAAGTGACAGTAGTTAATCAGAGTTGTGACTTAGCATGGTCAGGTAAAAGTTCAGGAATTTATATTCAGGCTGGACAAACTATTTGAGGGAAAGCCTATCAGAGAGGAGAAGGCAAAGTCACATGACCCATAGATAGTGTGATTGGAAGTTCAAATGTGGAACTGTTTAAAAGGGCTTGTGTTGGTCTGAACAAATGGTAGTCTTCTTGTAGCCTTTTTGGGAGCTACCTCTTCATTCAGTGGGAATGAACTTAAAAATGAATAACAGCTTTCCTGATTTCACAAGTATTATTCTTTATTTAAGATGAGCACATTTCTCACAGTTGGGGGCTCGTTTCTTACATCACCCAAGTTTTCAATCTGAGGAGTGCACTCAACTCCTCCCTTTCCCTCACCTCTCCTCCCTCTTGGCTAATGAACCTTCAGTTTTCACCTCCACGACATGACTTGCATCTGGTCCCTTCTCTTCACTCACATAGTCACTACACTTACCAGGTCCACATCACCATTTGCCGGGATCATTTCAAGGACCTCCTAATAGTTCACCTCTCATATTTCTCTTCTCTCTTACCCTACCCTTCATAAAACTGACAAAACGATTTTCCAGTGACTCCCTATTACCTCTAAGAGAAAATATGACAGCTTTGTTTTCCATTTAAAGCTTTTCACATACTGCCCCAATCAACACTCCCAGCCCCATTGCACATTATTCTCATTCACACACGTTATGGCCTAGTCAAACAAACTTTCCTACTATTCCTCAAACATGGCTATTCACCTCCTGGTCCTCTTTTTTTACACTAGAAATTTCCCATTTTTGGAATGCAGTCCTCTCTCACCCCTGACCTATAGGATCCAAAGTTTCCTTCAGCCCAAGGCTCTCCCTTTGATATCAGAAGTTTTTTGATTCTTTACCCCTGCCCCTCAACCCCATCATGTTAGGGTCTTACTTCACAAAAGACTATATTATATCTGTTTTGCATATAACTACATATGCTTATATCTCACAGTCCAGATTGTAAGCTCCTTAAGGGTAGCTTGATTTTGTCTCCTTATTCCTAACTCCTAATACAGTGCTTAGGGTATGACTGGCGCTTAATAAACCTTATTAACATATTTCTTGATATAATTAGAGTGTTATTTATCATAATTATAAATGAAATAGATTTATAATAACTACATAAAATAATGGTAACTATCAAAAAGCTAAGAAGCACATACAGTATCTTGTCTGATCTGCCTGCCTTGTGCAGATCTATTCCTATCATGCGGGCCCTTAGTCTGTTTTGGAATATTTTTAAAAACTGCATCATTAGGGGATGTTTACTACATTTTGAGAAAGAATCTAAAGAATTCCAAAATGAATGATTTAAAACCGTTAATATTCTGGGACTCACTGATTGAAAAGTCTTATTGTAAACAGGCTAATGTAGCTATAAATGTGAAACTCAAATTTAGCTACTGTAATTCCCTGAGCCCAGATTTTTTAATGAACTAACAATTAATGTAAGGACAAATTCTAATCACAAAGCTCTGCTCATAACTGCTTAAGTTCAGTTTATGGTCTGTTGATTGGCTAAGGCTGAATTAATTGAAAGTAATTATAAAGAGACAATTTGCGAACTGTGAAAAATAAAATAAATGGGAAAAAATAAGCCTCTGTGGTACAATTCAATGAATTCTATGGTGCAAACAAAGAAACTATGATATCAGCATCATTTCTAAGCAACAACAACCTTCATAGTTTTATTTGGAAAGGAAATGTTAATAGGCACCAAGCATTCCCTGAAATGGAAGGTCCTACTGCTCCCAGATTTCTCCTAGTTCTTACTGATGAAAGTTGCTTTACATTAATCTCTTCCTGACACATAAAAAACACATTGTACTGAGTCTAAATTTTATGGGGAAAGTACATAGGCACAGTATCTTGCATAGATTTTTTTATATACTTGCATATGTTCATGGTTTCTTTCTTTCTCCCCGCCCTTCTTCCCTAATGAAATAAAAAGTTCCTTGCAGGTAGGAACTATTTAATTTTTTTCTTTTTATCCCCAGGATTTAGGATAGTGCCTGGAATATTTTAGTAATAATTCTTACGTTAAGGTAAGTATAGTACAGTAAAGTCCTGCTCCAAGTCATCACTGCATTGGTTCTGATAGTAGGGGCTGTTTTATTTTTCTTTTTATATCCTCAGGACCTATTACAGTGCTTTGCACATAGTAGATATTTATTGTACTAAATATTTATTGATTTTTCTGTACAAGGGTGGTATACTAGATAGTTTCTAAGGTCTTTTCCTTGCTATCACATTCTAATTTTGCAGTACATTTTACTGTATTTTACATACAGTGTATGGGGCTTATGAGGTGTTCAAAGAGGACTACCCCCTCTGGTGTGAGGGCTTACTGAGCCCTTTTGCAGGGCTGCTCATTCACTTTTGGTGTCCACTTTTACTCAATCCTCCCTTGGAGCTCCAAGAAGCTGTAGCCTACTCGATGGTCACATCATGGTAAAACCATTTCCAGAGATGGCTGAACCAGGTTAAAGGTAACTGACAAGCCTAAAATCTGTCAGTGATTTAAGGGGATGTTTACTCCAGACATGGGAAGACTTTCCCGTCCAAGAGGGGCAGATGAAAACAATCTGTTCCAATAGTCATGAAGGAGTCAGAAGCAGACATTATGGAGTGCTTGAGCTTGGTCAGATGTCAAAGATGTCAAGGTTATCTACTGTGTCTTGGGACATCTCCACTTTTTTCCTGCCACTGGACTTCAATAACTCTGTAACAGAGAGTGAGGTTGATGAATTTTAGTTTAACCAGGACATTTATAATTCACACATAGGTACTTAAGTTTTGCCTAAATTTTGCTTTTCCAAAAATTATTAAAACACTGAAAGGGTCACAAAAGTAAATGAATTAATGAAAAAGAATCAATTGATGACTTAGTATATGCACCAGTAGCTGTACTAAATGTGGGGAATAAAAGTCTATGCAAGTAAGACAGTCCATTAAGGCATGGAGTTGATTTTAATGGGGAAGATGACATATAAAGGAGAGTTAGGCAAGTAAAAGCAGGAGTCAGAAGATGCAGTATGGTTTTGGAAATGGCCAGGAAGGAGTATGGCAGTCTTATTCTGAGCAAAATACATTGAATGTTCACCCATAACAGTCAAAGTTTTCAGGGGTAGATTTCATTAGAAGAAATAGTCCATAAGATATCTGATAGCCTTTTAAAAGCTCCTTATGGGAAGGTGGGAAAGGAGTATGCCATAATCAGAAAGGGTACAGGTGCTGAAAGAAAATTTCATCATGGTCAACTGGAAAGTATATAACTCCTTCCAGACTTTTCACTCTTCCTCGCTGCTCCCCAAATGCAATGAATGTAAACTCTACTGGACTGTAACTCCTCAAAACTCACATCCATTCTGTTATCTCTATTTCTCCCACCACCACCCTAGCTTAGGCCCTCATCCATACTTAAAACAGCATCTAAGTTTTCTCTCTGCATCTCATTCCTCCCTTCTCCAATCTATCCTTCCACACAGTTGTCCAAGTGGTATTCCTAAAGCATAGCTTTGTACATTGCATTCCCTTGTTCTGGCAGCTCTAAAGTCTTTCTATCACCTCTAGAATAATATACGAGTCCCTTTTAGGCATTTAGAAGCATTTGTAATCTGACTTTAACTTATCTTGGTGAGCTCATCATGTGTTACTCCACTTAATATACTCTATACTTCAGACAAACAACTACTTGTTCATAACAACAACTGGCATTTATGAGGACTTAAGGTTTGCGACATGTTTTCCATAAGGGATCTTATCATTCCATCTTCTGGTTCGCTGTCTTTCCACAGGTCTCCCCCCTTGCCTAAAATGTGCACAATTATCTCTGCCTCTTTCCACCAGCTCCCTTCCAAACTCACCTCCACTTCTGTTTACTTCATGGTCTTTTATTTGCTTCAAGATTATGGAATACTTTCCCAAGTCCCCATAAGGAGCTTTAAAAATAAAATTAGATCTCTTATGGACTATTTATTCTAGTGAAACTACCCCTGGAGTGTTTGACTGCTAAAGGTGAACATTCAATGTACCTCGAGTCCCCTAGTTCTTAACGTCCGTCTCCCCTTCACTTTGGATATGTTGCTCACATAGTCTGTATTTACTAACCTATGAGCATGATATAACCTACCCCACCTTCAGAAGAATAAAGATTTCTTGAGGGTAAAGTGGCATGTATTTGCATGTATTCATATATCTAGTCCTCTCATTGTGCCTGACTGTAATAAGTTTTCAAATGAATGTCTATTGGTTGATTGGTTAATTGATTGAAATAAAAGGAACATTTATAAGGATTTGTTAAAAGTGGAAAGATTGCTCAAGTATGCGAAAAATACTCAAATCTGGAAAGTCAACCAAAAAAGAAATTAATGGGGTTGAGGTGGGAATTTAATTTGAGAAGCGATATTTAAAGGACTGTAAATTAACTGATAAAAACTTTTCAAATCCATCTTTCTCAAACACATCAAAGACTGGATGCCTAATATAGAATGAGTGGGTATATTTGATAATCAAATGAAAAAAATTGTGATAAGGGATGAAAGGGAGATAACAGAATAACATAATGAATTCTTGCTGCGCACTTTTCTCCAGAAGAAATTAGGGAAAACTTACCATCCAAATTTTTCTTATAAGTAGGAATTGGGAAAAAAAGTAGCAGAACTACTAGATTGAGTGAATAGGAATAAAGTTTAGTCTAGTACTAACTGGCCAGACACTAACCCTGGATAATCAAGGAGCAGATTCAAGTGTTACTGTTTAAGTAAAAGCTGCTTGTAAATAATCATCTCAGCCTGTTTAGAGCATTATTAGATATCAGTGCTCACTCTCACTTCTTTCCCATTGACTATAACATTACAATCAGGAGTGGACTGTCCACTCCTGATTGTCTCTCCAAATTCTCAAGACCTGCAGCGTCCATGAAGTCTTAAGAGACCAGAAATTAAGAACTGGAAAGAACTTCAAAGATAATTTAGTCCAAGCACTTCATTTTGAATATCAGCAAAGTGATGTTCAGAGAAATATGGTCTCTATGGTCACAGAGGTGGTAAGCCAAGTAGCAGGATTTGAACTCAGATGCCCCTACTTTAAATCAATGCTATTTGCTTTGCACTGATTACCTTTCTTTCCCCCTCCTCACCCTTCATTTTTTTGAACTCTTTAAACTCAAACATGCACACACAATATGGCACTGTGATGTTGTACTCTCTCACATTGTTATAACTGTTAACTGTCAGTCTAATCAACTTGCGTTCATGCTCCCAAAGCACCGAGCACCATGGTTAGCAATTCATAAAATTTTCATAAATACCAATCTGGTTGGTTGAAATTCCTGGGTGGATGCCAATGTCCAATGATTTTTTTTGGAAACATACAATTTGTCAATTACCATTTCAAGGAACTCAAGAGTGAAATTATGGAAGTGTTGGCCAAAATATACAACCTGCTGTTATTAATGGCCACTGTGCTAGAGGACTGGCAGATTTCCAATGTGACTGCCTTCTCTAAGAAGAGATTTAGAGAGGAGACCCTGGAATCTATGCAAAAGTGAGAGTTATTTCTGTGGCTGGCAAAATTTGTGAACCTCTAAGAAAGAGAATTATATTTTTAAAAAGTAAGAAAGTAAAATTTATTGAGGGAACTGAAACATGGCTTTGGGAAAGAAAATGATTATATACTAAGAGCACAAAACATATTTTTAATTAACTATGGCCTGCATACAAGTTTCCATTCAACTTAGCAAACAATTATTAAGGATGTGCTTGCATAAGGCATTGGGAAGACAAAACCAAGATTGTTCATACCCTGAGTAGCTTACAGTCTATAAATTTTGGAAGATAAAATAGGCACACAGATAAGTAAAGAGGCAATAATTTTGGAGAGGATGGAAATCACTAAAAATTAGCTTAATCAGCATAAACTTTATGTGTACCTGAGTCAGATCTTCAAGAGACCTAAGTATTCCAAGAGATAGAGATGAGAAGAGAGAACATTCAAGTCAGAGGCGATTGCTGATACAAAGATATGGAAATGGGAATGGAATGATGAGTTCATGGAATAGTAAGAAAGTTAACTTGACTAGAATATACATTGAGTTAGAAGGAATGATATGATATAAGTCTAGAAAGGTAAGTTGAAACCAGATTATGGTGGATTTTAGAGGCTAAACAGAGGAATTTAGATCTAATAAGCCAATCAAGTTTCTTGAGCAGGAAGGTCATTGTCACGTGAATAATTTAGAAAGATGACCCGTAAATGTGTGGAGTGAATGCGATCAGAGAAATGTTGGTAGGCTATTGCAATAGTCAAGGAGAGATGGTTTGGACCTGAGCTACAGTGATGGCCATGTAAATGGAAAGAGGGGGGCAACTATAAACAATATTATGTCAACAAAATTGACAAGACATGGAAACTGATTTAATATGGGAAGTTAAGGAGAGCAGATTTGAGGATGACTCACAGTT
This sequence comes from Potorous gilbertii, assembly GCA_028658325.1. Lineage (NCBI taxonomy): Eukaryota > Metazoa > Chordata > Mammalia > Diprotodontia > Potoroidae > Potorous > Potorous gilbertii. The sequence continues at coordinate 5,764,752 of CM053774.1, forward strand.
TATCATTCTGACTTCAAGGATGGTAGTGTTCCTAGAAGTGTCCAAGACTTCAGTGAGATTCAGAAGGAAGAGGACTGAGAAAAGCTTGTTGAATTTAGCAGTTAAGATAATGCTAGTAATCTCAGAGAAAAGAGTTTCAGTTCAGCAGTAAGGTTGGGAACTACATTGCCAGGGTTTGAGATGTAAGTATAAGTTAAAGAAAAGGTGGTAGCTACCTTAGATTGTTTTCTAGGAGATTATTGTGAGAGAAGATATATAGGATGACAGCTTGAAGGGTGAGCAGGTCAACTCAAGCAGCTTTAAAAATTATATTATTATTTTTTGCATTGCCTATATCTCCTAGTGCATACCTTCCCCCTTTCCTCTCTCAGATAGCTTTCCCACATGATGAAAAAAAATTTAAAAATTATTCAGAAAGAAAATACACCAAAATGTCTGACCTTTTCTGTAATGTTCAGCACTCATAGTCTTCTCCCTCTGCAGAGAAGGTAGAGGTATTTAAAACAAAAAGATTTTTAGGCTAATGGATAAGGAGAGATGATTAGTGGGGGGGGGGGTGGGATATCAAGAGAAAATCCTGCCAGAGGAGCTGTGAAGAGGAAGGAAAAATGGGCACAAGTAGAAGCAGGTGGCCGTGGTAAAGAGAGGGGCCACCTATTCATTAGAGATCGAAACAAAAAGGGGAGGACAGAGCATTATGAGATATACATTGGGGTGAACAGTGGGCTCACAAGGGGAGTTTCAGAGGGACGTTGGCCTCCCTCCCTAGCTTTCCTCTGTGAGATGACGTATGTAGGTTAAGAAGTAACTGGAAACAGTTATCCTGTATTTTTGTTTGGGATTTAACCGCTTATTACAAATACTATTACTCAAGTATTATTTTCATTGGTGTCATCAATTGAGTATTAATTATTAATGAATTGAAATTAACTAATTGAACATGGATGGCCACAGTTCTGACACATCCTAAAATAGATGCTTTGGTGTTTTTTAGATACACCTTATTCTATCCAATTCACTTTGATTCACTAACTTTTTTTTATTAAGCACTTATGATGAGTAAATCATTGTTCTAGGTGCCAGGGTTAGAAAACTTCTGGAAAAAATGATACAGTCTGAATCTTCAAGGAGCTAATGTCATACTTAGGAGTAGGGGGATGGGGTACAATGTGTACACAGATAAGGATAATGCAAGATAGAATGTTCTGATAGAAAGAACAGATCAGCTAGAGTGTGCTTGGAAAATAGGAGGAGATAGAGCACTTTTGTCCGGGGTAGCAAGATCAGTGAAAGCTTCACAGAAGTGGTACTTGACCTGAGTGGTGAAGGAAGAGAATTCTGAAAGGCATAGATAAGTGGGGAGTGTTGTGGGCTTACATAAGGGCAGGAGTTAGGGTGCTAAGTCTGGAGATCAGTTAGGTGCCGAATTTAGTTGCAATAGTGAAAGGAAGAAGAGGGATGGCAAATCAGTATTGGAATAATAGGTGGGAGCTATTTCACTTTAAAAGTGAAGGACTTTGAAAAGATGGATAAATCTCTTGGCTACTAAAAATTCCAAGGGATGATGGCAACTTCTCTCGACTATACTTAGCCCTTGTGAGGTTTCCTGCAGACCTGGCCTGAGAATAAATCCTGGCACAAAAAGTTCACAAGCGTTTATAGCATAATTTGTAACTTCCTTTTGTCTGAACTTGCTGCGGTGATCTATTTTGAGATCCGGCTGGATGAAGTGCCTCTGATTGACGGCTTAATCAGGGACTGTCTCTTCTTTCCTTGTGAGGTATTGAGATGACTGCCAAATCCATTTCCTGATGCTTCATAGGAAACAACCTTTAAGGTAACATTTATGGTCTGGGCTTGTAGTGTCAAAGGGGTTAAGGATGAAGGAGTGCCAGCTGAGCTTTGCCTCTATATATGGCTGTTGTCAGCCTGAATCGCAACCTGCACATTATTTAAATGTGGCTTTTGTGTTTCATTAAAAGGGAAGCAATTAAGCTCACATTTATGATGTACCATAATTGTAACAGTGTGACATTATGCAGATAATGCTCATTGATCATTCATAATGCAGCTCGCTCAGGCCATGAATCAAGAATAAATCAACACCTCCATTATTTCATATGCGACAAAAGCGCTTCATTTTCAGCCTAGTCATTTGCACTCACAGTTTAGTCTTTAGATGTCACAGGATTTTCAACTTCCCCTATTGCATTTTAATCTCAAATCTTTACCCCAATATACTAAAGTATGACGGAACCTTCTTATTGAGATTATTTCAGAAATAGATCAAAAGTGACTTAAAAGAACTTTTTTTTCTTTTTGTAAAGCACTGATATTAATGACTAAAATAAAAGCCTCCATCCTGTTCTTCAACCAGTGGGTCAAAGACCAGATTTATGGAAAGCTAGCCGTAGGTTTGTACATGCTGAACTTAAAGGATTATTAGCTCTATGAGAGAAGTATAGATTTAAAGGTAAATTGGACTTGTAGAGGTTATCTAGTCTAAATCCCTCATTTCACAGATGAGGAAACTGAGGCCAGAAAGGTTAAGGATATGTCCAAGGCCACAGAGAATAAATGAAGTCATTCAGTTTATAGCTCCCTCAGTGTCTAATGTTGGACACAGTATGTTGAAAGAAGTTTTATTAAATTGGGTGAGAGTAGAGTAGCTCTTCTCATCAGCAAAATATTTTCACAACTGTGGAGTGCTTTTAGCTCTCTATGCCTTGAAGTCAAATCAATAAGGATTTATTAATTGTTCACCATGTGCTATGTGGGGCACAGAGAAAATCTCTCTTAAACACATACACACACATATACTGCATGGACTAGATGGAAAAACCAAGAAACTCTACGAGTACAGGGACAGGGCACATGCCAAGGCTCAAGGGTACAATGGGCAGCTAAGTGGAGCAGTGAATAGAATGCCAGACTTGGAGTCAGAAAGACTCATCTTCCTGAGTTCAAATCAGGCTTCAGACACTTACAAACTGTGTGACCCTGGGCAAGTCACTTAATCCTATTTCATTCAGTTTCCTTATCTGTAAAATTAGCTGGAGAAGAAAATGGCAAACTACTCTAGTGTCTTTGCCAAGAAAATCCCAAATGGGGTCACAAAGAGTTAGACAAGACTGAAAAAACAATTGAATACCAATTACTTGTGCCCCCCACAGTGCTGAGCACTGGGAATACAAATTAAAGAGCCCCTACCCTCAAGGCACTTATATTCTAAAAGAGAGAGAAAAACAACACTTAAAAAGAAATTGGAAAGTGGTAGAAAGACACAAGATTTGTGAGGGGGCGGGCAGACTGTCTTGCCAGTTATGCTAATTATAAAGTCAAATAGCAGGGGCTGATCTGTTCTACCATGATAAGCCAGTTGTAGGGATGTAGAGCATCAAAGAGAATACTGAGATACTGAAAAAAGAAGATCCTATGCCAGCTTGGTTTTATAATTGGATTATTAAGATTCATTGGGTTAATTGGGCTGATAGAGTTGTTTAAGACAGCTCACTCACAAGACCCAGTCCTTGTTGGCAAGAGAACAGAAAAATGGATCCTGGCACTAACCTTAGGCCAGGTCAGGTATTATATAGAAACAGAACAAAGAGGGCATAGTGCCAGGGGTGGTCCGGGGTCACGTACAAGTTTTCCCATGGGACAGTTGGAGCTTCTTTTGCTATTTAAATTTACTCAAGAGGTTTTCTCTTCTTTTGTGGAGTCATAGGTCATGTTCCCATTGTACATGAGGGGAGATAGGCAAATGAAAAATGCCTACCCCAGAAACACTGGAACGATAAGATTGAGAAAAGTCAGTGGTAAAGTTTGGCAAAGATTTTATTGATAATGAAGTTATGGCTCTTAAGAAGCTAGTCTGACACTTTAGAAATTCAGAAAAGTGTCATATTCTGCAGCCATTTGGTCTGCCCGTTACAGGGCAATGATTTCATCCTCCAGCTGAGACTTTGATCAGACCCCAGGAGAGAACTGAGAGTAGGCAGAAGGTTTCCTCTTCCACATGGTAATCAGAAGGCATTAATCACCCCTCCCATACCCAGAAAGGAAGGAGCATGATGAAAAAAAAACTCTTGTCCCTCTTCACAAAATGCAAAAAATGGCCTTAGATGACATAATGTCTAGAATTGTGATGAGGCAATGATAGATACATAGAGATTCTTTGTTCTTTGGCCGGTTGGTTCTGACTCTTCATGATACCATTTTGGGGTTTCCTTGGCAAAGATACTAGACTGGCTTTTGCCATGTCTTTCAATACCTTTTACAGAAGAGGCTAACTGGATTAAGTGATTTGCCAGTGGTCATACAGTTAGCAAGTGTCTGAGGCTGAATTTGAACCCAGCTCCTCCTGATTCCAGAGGCAGCCCACTGGCCTACCTAGATGCTCACATAGAGATTTATTTAGATAATTTCTACCACAGCTTTTCCCATTAACGTGATACAGGGAAAGAAACAGTAGATTCAAAGTCAAAGAACGTAAGTTCAGAATATGCTTTTAGCCCTTAGTACCTGGGTGCCTGAAACATTTAGTAAACTTCTCTGGACTTCAGTTTCCTTATCTATACAATGACTTTGGGCCACATGATCCTATGATGACTCCCCATTTCCAGACCACAGTGTGATGGAAACTGCACAATTCTTAGAGTCAGAAAACCTGGGTTTGAATCTAAGCTCTGATACTCATTTCTTGTCCTGAAAAAGTGCCTTGACTTTCTTGAACTTCGGGTAAATGGAGTCAGTAACATATGTATTATCTCTGATGATGTGAATAACATTTTGTGAATAAAACAATTTGTGAACTTTAAAATACAATCCAAATGTAAGCTATTTTGAATTCTAAGCATCAGCTACCTGAAGCCCTATCTAAATTTTACTTTGTTTATATAGTAGGTGAGCACAGTATCTGGTACATTGCGGGCACTGAAGAAATGCTTGTTGACTGACCAACTCCCATCTAGTTTGAAAAATTTAAAAAATGAAGGAATGTGAAGGAGACACCTTTCTTGTTCTGTGAAGGTTGCATGTCTCTACCTACAACCTTGTGCTCCCCCTCCCCTTTTTTATTACTACGTTTTCCCATCTTTCCCAGCCCTTTACAGAACCATGCAATCCCAGACTCTAGGAGCTGGATAGGTTTTCAGTAGTCATTTCATTCCCTTAATGATCCCCAGGCCAGTGTATCCAACAAGAGGTCTTCTAGTCTACACTTGACTATTCTGGGCCAGGCCTGACTCAGGCCAACCATGATTCAGCCTTAGGATGAGAATGCAATGAGGCACTTGTGGACAGTGAAATGTAATAAAAACATTTACTTACAATTAACTTTAAAAGGGTACAATTGCTAAAGTTAAAAGTCATTAGCTCAGATAAAACAATGCTATCCTCTGTCTCGGCATGTATGAAAGCAATCAGGAACTCTAGCACAAAAAATTCTCCACTGGGTAGTGGGGATTCTGCTCAAGTCGCCTACATCAACTCCCTAGAATTTAAGTTTTTGTGGCTCCAGAAGCAAGGAAACCAAACCAATGTTGATAAGAATGGCCTATCCAACCCACTAGGAGAAACATCTCAACTTACATAAAATAGATATTTTCTTACCACACACACCTCCACAGAGGGGGAAGTCATCATCTACTGAGACAGTCCATTGCATTTAGAGATAGCTCTAATTATTAGAGGAAAATTTTCCTGAAATTGGAGCCTAAATTTGCCTCATTGTAATAGCTACCCATTACTCCTATTTCTGCCCACTGGAGCCACATCTCCTCTACATGACATCCTTTCCAATACTTGAAGCCTGTTATCGTTCCCCAACCTCTCCCACACATCCATCCAACAGTCTTCTTATCTCTAGGCTAAACATCCCTAGTTTCTTCCAATGATTCTCATGTAACATAGGCTTCAGGCCTTTAATAACTGTGGTCTTGTTGGATACTCTTTAGTTTATCCATGATTTTCTTAAACCAGGGGTTCTTAATCTAGAGCAGAAGTTCCCAAACTTGCTGGGCTTACCACATCTTTAAAAAAACTACTCAGCACCCCCCTGGAAATCTACTTTCTTTAACCCTTTAGCATTTTATTGAAATTTGCATCATTTCAAAAAAGTACATATATATTTGAATGAAAAATTGTAAATTTAACCATTTATTGTAAATTTGAGATTTTTCCTGCATTGAAATTTGGATGACACAACATTGTGTCATGTAACTACATAGTATCATATAGTATCATGACATGCACATATTCCTGTCAGTGCATGCTGGACTTCCTGACAATGCATGACATGCTCACCTACCAGCACTTGTTTGTTAAGACTTGTCAGTGGACTTGACTACTGATTGGTTATAATTTGTATTTTGTTTGTTTTATTTGGAAAATAATGTAATCACTATGACTTTAACTCTGTTAAACAACAGATGAAATGTGCAGTTTTTCAAAATTTTCTTCTCTTCTTTCCTCAAGCTTCCACTGCTTAACAACAGCTCCAATTGCATCTGAGCCTATTACCATGGATCATCCTAGCTCTCCCCTGCCCAGGGGGGCTATCACCCACTTTGGGAACTAGAGTTCACAAGGTCTGTGAACAGATTTGATGGGCTCTGTGAACTTGTGTGTGGGAAAAGAAATCACATCTTTATTTTTAGTATAATCTAACCAAAATTGATCATTTCCTTTTATTACGAATGCAAACCACACACACACCATTATTCTAAGAAGTGGCCTATAGAATTGCTCACACTGACAAAGGGTCCATGACACTAAATCGATTAAGAACTCCTATTTTAAAGTGTGCTTCTCAGAACTGAACACAATATTCCAAATAATGCTTAAAGAAAGCAGAGTACAGTAGGATTATCAACTTTCTATTCATGGACAGTAGCTTTCTTATAGGCAGATGCAATTAATTTCCCTACATTTACATCTCCTCTTCCTTTCCTCTTACTCATTAAAATTGCTTTTCCCTGATGTTTGCCAAACTTATTGAGGCTTAATCTTTTAAGGACTTTGATGAAGCTGGAATGGGGGATTTAGGAGAAGAAGGTGGTTATTTTAAGGAGTTTCTCACAGAACCACAATGTCTCCATTACATAATTCCTGACCTAGGCAATAAATAAGTCAAAGGAAGTTTTCTTACTTTGAGAATGTTTCCAGAGACAATTTTCCCAATCATCTGTTTGCTTACAAGGGAATTGGAAAGAGTCCTGGACCAGCATTTAGGAAACAGTTTCTAGTGTTTATACTATGTGACTTTGGGCATATCAATTACCTTGGAATTTTGGAGATGGATGAATTCCCTCCTCTGAAACAGACTGAAGGCTTTCTATGTCTTAGTAGGCTAAGATTCAGAGAAAGTAACTTGTCTAGGATCACGCGGGGAGTGTCAGAAGTGGGATGTGAACTCAGGTCTTGTCTCCTGTATTTCTTCCACTACAAGGCTCAGCCTCTTGCCTCAAATAAAATAAAGATAACAATGCCTGCCTCGATTATCTCATGGATAAGCCATCGCTGAGTGCTTTAGACACCAATTAGTGGTGTTACATTTGTCTCTGTTATATAGCTTTAAAGTGGCATTGGTCTCTGTTATGTAGCTTTAAAGTCCATGCCAATATGACTTAGCACAAGAGTTAACTGATAAGATGTTTTCAGTTTCCTCAACTGTGAAATGAGGAGGTTGGGTGAGACAATCTCAAGTTTCCTTGCTGACTCTGAAATTCTAAAATTTCAATAATTGTCCCCAAATTGGGGAAAGGATAAGAAAACCACGTAGGGATGATAGGTGCAACAGCAGTTGGAAAGAAAACCCTGAAAGCTATGAGATGCATAGAAGTCAGAGGCAAAACACAAGACACCAGCAAACACCAACTGGCGGTAGCCTTGTCTGCAAGCACCATATCTTGGTTTCCTCATCACTCCGATCCATTGTCCGTTCTCTGAAGCAGAGGAAAAATGAGAGCTGAAATGATGCTGTTTCATGTGCATAAACAAGGCAAAGACATAGCTCTTTTACACATAAGAGAATCATGCTGAATAACTGGTTTCAGGAATCTAAACAAAATGTTGCACTAATTCTCACAGTGGTCTATTTGTTTTATTGGAGAATGTTTACTTTTTTCCCCTGTGTTTGTTATAATGTTTTTCCCCCAACCAAAATGGATCTCACAGTGGTGATAAAATAGAGCATTTCCTGACACAAAAGGAAGTTTTTGCCTGCAGGGCCCCTACCACATGGATCAAAGATTTTTGATTAAAATACATACAGGGAGGAGTGTAGCTGTGATGTTTTTGTGTGATATCTGGATTTGGTAATGAAACACAGCAGGTAGAATGTGGACTTTAGGGTAAAGAAATGCAATATTCTTGAAATCTGTGAAGGATCTTTCTAACTCCTTGTATTATGATTAATTTTTCTCTGGGAACCAGCCGGCACTGAGAGTATTCTGCCATGCCCAGATGTTCTTTTGATGGAGAATTTCCAGTGATGCTGGACTGAACTGCTACCAATAGGAGGAGAGTCCCATCCTCTCTAACCTGGGCTTGGTTGATAGATTGGGTAGAAGAGATTTCTTAACTTTACCTTAGTTCCGAAATGTCATAATGGTATTTCTATATGATTTTTCCAATTTCTGTGAAGTTTCATAGGTCACCCTTTATAATAATATACAATAATGACACTTGTACAGTAATACTAACAACAGCAATTAACGATGATGGCTATCAGTATCACAATAACAATACTATAACAACTATTATAAACCTTCCTCTCTCAATTCAAGTTGCCTTAATAATCATTGCTAACTAGCACTTACGTAGCTTTTTAAATTTGCAGAATGCTTTCCACGCATCATCTCTGAATCTGACAACAGCCCCGTGGCATAGACACGATTATCTCCATTTTACAGATGAAAAAACTGAGGCTGATAAAAATTATTGTCACTATAAATGATAATAGAAGTGAAGTATTCTATTTTTGATGGGACACATGATTTCTTTGCTATAAAACATTTTCATGAGAAACTTCTATTAATATTTAATTAATTATTAATACTGGCCATCATCTCCTCTGAACCCTTTTGCATTAAGTTGCTGCATGCCCTGAAAAGTTAAGCAAACCTATTTAGATTCACATCCATATGTCAGAGGCAGGACTGGAAGCCAGGTGTTCCTGACTCTGAATTTGGATCTCTATCTAGCATGGCATAACGTCTTCAACTCTTGCAATCACAGTGAATGGCTATTGTTTTTGTTATTATTTTGTATGGTGCTTTAAGATTTCCAAAGTGTTTTCTTCCAATATTACATATACCATCACATTAGATCAAGTTACCATCCTGCAGATGGGCATGCTTTCTGGAGGTCATGAAACTGATCTAATGACTTGTGATCATCAGGAAAGCCCAGAAAATGGTCAGTTAAATTTTTTCTCAATTTACTTCTTAGTTGTTTACAATTTTAATAATTGATCTGTTTTAAAATATTAAGGTATCTTGTGTGGGTCTCCAAAGGTCCACAATAGCTCCTCGTTGTTACCAGCTTGTGAATCTCAGGTCACTGTAAGTAACAGTAATATCATACTGAGTCACTTCTGTTAATGTACACCCTTTGGAAGTACAATGGGTGCTTTATAAAATGTCAACTGGAGATGCTAGGGGCATGAGAAGGATCTTGGGATTCATTTGTGAGCTATTTACTAAATGCCTACATTGTGTTAGCACTTTAAAAGGTCAAGTCCTCCCACCGTATCTGGGGCCATCTCCAGTCATCCAGATCTACACATTGCCACTGGGCTCAGATGGCTCTGGGGGAGAGAGTGAGGCTGGTGACTTTACACAGCCCTGCCTCACTTAAATCCCATTCACTTGGAAATCATGACATCTCTTTCCTGATGTCATAGTTCTGTTCGGAACAAACAACTAGATCAACTTAAAGCTACACTAAGACTTTGGTGTCATTCTGTATCTGGTTTAAAAATCAGAAGAAGCTGTTGTTCATGATAATCATTCTTGCTTAAAAAAGATCTGGTTTCATTACTTAGTACGCTAGTGCTAGAGACCTTCCACCATTTCTATCTGAATCCCCTCCAAAAAGAAGACAGGATGCCAGCTCTAGAGCTGGAACAAGCTTTAGCCTGTAGGTCATCTTCTCCAAGCTCTTCAGTCTTCAGATGAGAAAACTAAGACAAAGGGAATCTAAATGACTTGCCCAAGATCACAAGAATAAGATGGTAGTAACATGTAGAGTAAGAATGGATCCACGATGGTGATTTATTTAATACAGGTAACCCCTCGCTGAGGACGCGCCTTCTATCAACTGGAGTCACCTTAATAACCATAGCTAGCTAGCATTTACATAGCTATTTAAGGTCTGCAAAATGCTTTCCATATCTCATTTCTTTGAATGCACACAGTACCCAGTGACATGGGTGTCATTATTTTCTCCATTTTATTGATGAAGAAACTGAGACTGATTGCTATTAGGTGCTCTCAGTCACGTGGTTAGTAAGAGCATGAGCATGACATAAGACACACTCAGGTCTTTCCTGACTCTAGGTCCAGTGTTGAATTGACTATATCACTAGCTGCAACTTACAAGTCTTATCATTGTGGTTCATTCTTCACTTTTTGAAGAGGATCAATGACATCATGTACGTCTTTATTTGCTTGTGAATTAGACTTAAGGGAGGCAGCATTGCACAAAGTCATCAGCCTCACTTTTATCCAAAGTCATTGAATTCCAGTGGCAAGACATAGGTCAGGATGCCTGGCAGTGGCCCAAGATGCAGCAGATGATCTTGGTGTTTTCCATGTCTGACCAACATCTAAGCTTTCCATAGTGCCTGCTTCAGCTGCTTCATTGCCTTTGGAACTAATTGTCCTCAGCTGCCTATTCCACTGAGGGAAATCTTCTCATGTCTTAGAGAGTTTCCCAGAGCTCCGAGAAGCTCAGTAAGTAAGACTTGAACCCAGGTCTTCTTTCTTGGCGTTGAGGTCAGCTTTCTATCTACTACAACACTTCTTAATAATGTTCATGATGATCACTATCATTTTTATCAATAGAATAAAAATAGATAATAAAATCAGCAGGAATGCCCATCAGTTGGGGAATGGCTGAAGAACAAGTTGTGGTATATCAGTGTAATAGCACAATGTCTTGTGTTATCAAAAATGATGAGCAAGCAGACCAGAAAAATCTGGCAAGACTTATATGAACTGATGCTGAGTGATATGAGTAGAAATAAGAAAACATAGTACACTGTATGATGACTAAATTTGATTGACTTAGCTTTTCTCAGCAATGCCAGGATGTAAGACAATTCCAAAAGACTCATGATGGAAAACATCATCCACAGAGAAAGAACTATGAAGTCTGAATGCAGAGCGAAGGAGACTATTTGCTTTCACTCCCTCCCTCCCTCCGTCCCTCCTTCCCTCCCTCCCTCTCTCTCTCTCTTTCTCTCTCTCTCTCTCTTTCTCTCTGCCTCTCTCTCTCTCTCTTTCTCTTTCCTGTATTTTCTTCCATTCATTCTAATTCTTCTTTATGACATGACTAATGTCAAAATATATTTCATGAAAATGCATATGTAGAGCCTTTATCAGATTGCATGCCATCTTGAGGAGGGAGGAGAAAATTTTAAACTCAAAAGCTTATGGAAGTAAATGTTGAAAATCAAAATTAAATAAAATTAAAGGAAAAAATAAATACAATAACAGCTTAAAGAAAGATCAATTTTGAGCTTCACTCAGTTCCATCATTGACATGTATCAGACTGAGCTCACACTTGACAGACCTGTGTGTTTTTTCAAGATACTGTTCAGAATGAAATACCACTGAAGACATTTCTTTCCCACCTCCCCCACCCCAGCCCTATTTTGGTTGTTCTCTCTCAGTGTTCATCATGGTCTGTGATGACACAAACACAGGTTTTGCTTGGTTGGACTTGTCAAATCGTGCAAAATAAGCATATCAGCAGAAACGTCACCATAACAACCTGCTGGGGGTTGAGAGTTTATAAATGAAAAACTGAAACTTCTGAGGTTGGAGGGAGAAAGAGGAAAGGAGGAAATTAGGCAGTTGGAGAGAGCATAGACACAGTAGGCCTGGTTCAGTTCAGGATTTTGAACAATCCTGATGCCCTCCTCAACGCACCCAAGTCATCATATGTGCCTCTACTTGATTTAGAGAGTTCATAGTCAAAGGAAACCAGATATTTTTGTTCCTTTTAAGTAAACTCTCTTAATATAGATTTGCATTAGTAGAGTAAGATCTTTACAAACAGATTCCTGCAATAAAAAAGTCATAGCTCTAGACCAATTTTTTTAAAGTAAAGTATATGCATTCAAAAATATGCATATGAAATAGGGACCTAAATTGAAGATGAAAGTTGTTGGTGAAAGGAAGGAAACAGATAGCACAGGAGTTTAAATGCTAAGAGGAAAATGTGTGTTTTAGAATAGGGGAGATTTGGATAAGTTTGTAGGCAGAGGAAAAGGTCATTCAGAAAACTGCTGTAGTGGGAAGAATGTAGTACTTGAACTCTAGAGGACATGAGGTTCAAATACTGTTAATAAACTATGAGACTTTAGTAAGTTATTTAACCTGCCTGGTCATAGTTTCCTCATCTATAAAATGAAGGGGTTTGATTTAATGGCTGATCAGGTCCTTTCCAACTTTAGATCAAACATCTTACAATCTGCTTTTTCAGAAACTGTTGACAATCATATTTCTCTAAAATATCAATGAGAATTTTCTCTTAAAATCATTGATGTCTGTTGTCCTTTAATCACAGTCATTTCTAGTGACATACCCCTTCCACTTATCTCTGGATCAAGGTTATTTAACCTGGGACTGGCAGATAGGTTTCAAGGGGCCAATTAATTTGGACGGAAAACAAAAGAAAAAATCCAACATCTTTAATTTTATTAATCTCTGACTGATATTTAGCACTCCTTCAAGTGTGAATATGGGCAACAATGAATCACCTTAGTATTACAAATACCTGTGATTTTGTCATTAATGGAAAGTATTGTTAGGTGGCATAGAAGACAGAGCACTATGCCTTAAGTCCAGAAGAACTAATTTCAAATCAGACATTTATTGGCTCTTTGACCCTAGGTAAGTTGCTTAACTGCTGCCTGCCTCAGTTTCCTACCTCCCAGGGTCATTATAAGCATCAAATGAGATAATTGTAAAGTGCTTAGCACAGTGCTTGGTACATTATTGGTGTTCAGTAATTTTCAACTGTAAAATTTTTTATGACTCCATTGGAGGTTTTCTTGGCAAATATACTGAAGTGGTTTGCCATTGCCTTCCCCAGCTCATTTTACAGTTGAGGAGACTGAATGAGTACAATATTCTGCCCTGATAAACCTTGCCTCTCTTCAGTTATGCTAGACTTATATCAGTGATTTTTGTTGCAAATATTTTCCATTTTCTAGTTTTTTTCTCTCCTGCTCCATCCATTATATTCATATAAGAACTTTTTAAATTTTATGAAATCAAAATTGTCTCTTTATCTTTTTTGATCTTTTCTATCCTTTGGTTAAGTATGCTTTTCTTAGCTAAAAGTATTAACAATTCCAGGTCTCTTCTATTTTTTAAGAATGATGTGCCCATTTATATTCAGGCTCTCTATCCTTTTTGAGATCATTCTAGTACATTGTCAAAATGACCATACCCTTCCCAAACTTCTTTGCTGTAATTTCTGTTCTTTACATCAGACTCTCCCCTAGTTGCTTTATTGTTTGTTTTTAAAAGTATACCATTCCTAAATCTTCCTCATTTTAAAGTAAAATAATAGAAACCTTATGCTTTTGCTCTCATTAACATGACTCATTTAGAAAAAGATGTAATACTCCTTGTCCTGATTTCTCCCATTGTGTAACATCAATCTTTATTTTCCTTCAGATTTTTCCAATCTTTCTCTGCTTATGAAAAAATTATGCTATAGATTTCTCCTTTGATTTTAAAGCTCACCTTCTGTTTAGAACAACAGGAGAAAGAAAACCTAGCAAATCACTCTTAACTCTTTACAAAACCAAGGGAAAACAAAGAAGTGGAGATTATCTTTGACTGAGAACAGTCAATCTTCATTCCTTAGTTGTAAGCTGATACTTGATGATATAGGGGTCAGAAGGTAAGACTCTCATGATAAAGAAATGTCTAGCAGCTGCACTAAGTTCTATAGAACAAAGAATTTCTAGCACGGTTTTAATATGCCATGCTCTGCTGGAGCCAGTTCTGAAAATTACATTTTGAAATGACAATATGGAAATTATAATAAGAAAAAGTCTAAGTAAGACACCTTTGCAACCACCCCTAAGCATCTATGTATACCACCACAGCTATGTATATTTTAGAGAATAATAGAACAGTACTAGTGGGGATCTCTATCATATAAATTAGCCCTGCCTAAAATCATAGGTGAGGCAACTGAAGTCTAGAGATGCTAAATGATTTATCTATGATTGCTTACCTAATAGGGAGAAAGGTGAGGCAATGGATAGAGTGCCAGGCAGGAAGACAGGAAGACTCATCTTCCTGAGTTCAAATGTGATCTCAGTCACATCCTAGCTGTGTGACCCTGGACACATCACTTAATCCCATTTGCCTCAGTTTCCACATCTGTAAAATGAGTTGGAGAAGGAAATGACAAAACACTCTAATATCTTTGCCAAGAAAACCATAAAATGGGGTCATGAAGAGTTTGACACAACTGAAAATAATTGAACAACACAACTAGTAAGTAGTAGACCTGATTTTAGAACCGAGGTACAAGAAGGCTTGGTATTGTTGAAACAGAACTAGATTTGTAATTGAAAGACCTGTGTTCAAATCTTGGTTCTGCCGCTAGATACTTGGGTGATCACAGACAAGTTATTTTACCCCCTCCCCCCCAATTTTGTGTAAAATGAATGGGCGAGGGAGAGGTGTTGGATCTCTGGGAATCTTTGTAAAGGTCTTATGACTTCTGCACTCCCAGTTCAAGGCTCTCTCTACCACATCACATTCACTTTACTCTGCAGCTAAGCGGCATAGAAGATAGAAAGCTGGGCCAGGTGTCAGAAAGAACTAAGTTCAAATTCTGTCTCAAACACTTACTAGCTGTGTGACCTCTAGACAAGTCACTTACTCTCTGACTGCTTCAGTTTCCTCATAAAATAGGGATAGTAATAGTTTCTCCCTCCCAAGGTTGTTGTCAGGATCAAATGAGAAAATATTTAAGTGCTTAGCATAGTGCCTGTCACACAGTAGGCCCTTAATAAATGCTTGTTCCCCATGGCCATTTCTCGAGTTGTTAATCTATATGTGTGATATTTGTATACATTTTAAAAATTTCTTTTTCTTCTTCAGTCTCCAAGTTTATTTATTTTTTTCTTTCCCCAAAACAAGATCGTTTTAGAGAGAGGGCTCTAATGTTGGAGGGAAGAGAGGACATCAGGAAAGTCTTCATGTGGGAGGAGAGGCTTGACCTTCATCTTTTTTAGTCAGGTCTTTGGATCTTTGAGACATAACTGGAAGAAACCTTTAGAGGCCATTAAGTCAAGATTCTCATTTAACAGATGAGGAAACTGAGACACAGAAAAATTAAATGACTTTTTCATGGCAGAACAGTTTATAAGTGACAAGTGAAGGATTCGAGCCTGGATGTTCTGGTTCCAAATCCACCATATTTTCCATCTTAGTACAGAGGGATGCCTCTCCATAATACTCAGGGAACATGCTCGGCAAACATCTGATCAGCCTTGCTGAGTGACAGGGAGTTGGCCCAAAGTTGAAGACCAAAGTTTTAAATGTTTATAACAGGATTCGTGCTCAAAAGAATGTGCACATCACATCTCCTCTGAAAAGCCAGGCCTTCATTTTCATACAGAGTAAGTAATTATGCATAGAACTGATTACTTAAATACACAGCGCGTGATTGGGAATGAAATTACCTGCAAATACCTGCCACCGCACGGATTTAGGGAAGTAAAATGTGATTGTGGATACTGGAAAACCTAGGCCTTAGGGTTTCTCAGGTGCTCTCAGAACGGATCATTCACTTCTTACGCCACATTCCAACAAAAGTAATTTACAGGTTGAAATTAAAAATGAAATACTGGTTATACTGGATTACACAGTGAAACTGAGACATTCAAGTATGAAATGCCAAATTCATCAGTTTTAGGTCATTGAGTCCACAGATCTCTGTCCCCCTTGTCCTGCCCCTTTTGGTCCTGAAGCAGAAACTGAGTGGATAGATCGTTACCACTTCACATTAATTGAGGGGTAGGAGACAGGGAAAGGCTCCTGCCTTCCTCCCCAGTCTTTTCCCAGAAGCCTGTTGCTTAAAATTCTATCTTTAAGGATTGATTCCTTTGGGTTGATGCTTTGTCCTTTGTTAAGGCATATTTCTTCTGACAAAAAGAAAAGAAAGAAGGAAGGGAGGAAAAGAAAGAAGGAAAGGAGAAAGGAATGAAGGGAAGGAAAAGGAAAGGAAGAGGAAGAAGGAAGGTGGGGAGGAAGATAAGGAATAAAAAAAGGAAGGAAGAAGGGAATGAATGAAGGGAAGAAACAAAGGAAGAGAAGGAAAAATAGAAAAGAAGGAGGGAAGGAAAGAAGCATTTATTATATGTGTACCACCAATTGACAAGGCATTGTGTCAAGTGCTGAGTGTACAAATGTACTTTCCAATTGATGCAGCTCAGTTCCAGGATAGAAGCTCCAAAGATGAGTAGACTGACTTTCTCAGGAACTGTGGGCATGATTTTTATGGGTATGGACTAGATGCTATCTTTGGTCCATAGTTAGAAAAACAGGGCAGCAGTAGGGAAGATGAGTGGGATGGATAACTGAATGAGAGGGTTACCAAATTAGACCACCATTAGTCAGTAAGAATTTAGTATTGTGTCCTACCTAGAGATGGAGCCAGGGACAGACCTTTTTCGTGGGGCTGTGGGGGGGAAATGGTTGATATTATTTAGACTGCAGACCCAGTGACTTAACAATGTCGGAGTATGGGCCAAAACAGACAGAGATAACAATAGCTGTTCTTTACATTGCACCTTAGACTTTTCAAAGTACTTTCCATATATTTAAAACAGGGATTCTTAACCTGAGTTCCATGGATAGATTTCAGGGGATGCATGATCTTGTATGAAAAAATTAAATCTTTATTTTCACTAACTTTTGGTTTCATTGGGGATCCTATGTATTTTATTTTATGCTTATATTTTAAGAAAGGGTATATGGGCTTCACCAGACTGCCATAGGTATCCATGACACACATAAAAATATTAAAAATATTGGATTTAAGGAATCCACTAAATAATGTGAAGCATTTATTTATTTGCACTTATATTACAGTGGATAGAGTGCTGAGGTGGAGTCAGGAAGACTGATGATGTTCATGAGTTCAAATTTGGCCTCAGACACTTGGTAATTGTGTGGAAGTCATTTACTTAATCTCTCTGAGCCCCAGATTCTTCATTGATAAAATGAATATTACAACTAAAATGCCTGCCCCACAAAGCCTTGTTATAAGGCAAACATGGCATAATCTATGTTAAGTTGTTTATTGTTGAGTCATTTCATGCCTGTCCAAGTCTTTGTGACCCATTTTAGGGTTTTCTTGGAAAAGATAATAGAATGGTTTATCATTTCCTTCCGCACCTAATTTTACAGTTGAGGAACTGAGGCAAACGGGGTTAAGTGACAAGGTTACACAGTTACTAAGTGCCAGAAAATGTATTGAACTTAGGACTTTTTGATTTCACTCGATGCACTTGCCCCACACTAAGAGCAATGAGTCTCCAAGTGGGGAGGGAATAACTGTTCTGTTAAGAAGAGCAGGGTTCCATTCCTAGGAAGTAACAGTGTCCACTATGCGCTTAGGCATAACTAGAATCCTCAAAGAAAGTAACAGATCAACAACAGGTAGATAAGCCGAGGTCATGATTAAAATCAAGGCATTTCTGAGTTGGGCATCTTGGGCAATATGCTTTCCTCAGCTCAGTGGAGCCTGCAAGTGCCCTTTGGAGCTCACAGACCTCCTGCTAGCCACACTTCTCCATCCTAAATGAGCCACAGCTGCTACTGCAGATGGTGGTGGACAAATATGAATTAATTGATCAGAACCTTGCCAGAGTAACAGCCAGCTGATAACAAGTCAGTCCTCCCAAGGTTTGGCTGGGCTAGCATCTTCACGGGAGTACGCCCAATTAGATTGTAAACTTTGGAAGGGCAGAGGATATTTTTTTGTGCTGATCGCAACAGTACGAACAACATTTTATCTAAGTGCTTTATGGATATCATACACTGTATCATTTGCCTCTCCCATTTTTACTCTGGGAGTTAGGTGATGCAAGTAGTGCTATCCCTACTTTACAGATGAGAAAACTGAGTCTTATAAAAGTGATATAATTTGTCCACAGTAGCAAAGTGAGTAGCTGGCAGAATTCTTCTCAACTACCCTGAAATAATTTTGAGGACATAGGTTGTTTTCCATAATTTTTTAATACTTCATTTTTATTGAATAGATCTATTGAAGAGTTTTGAATTAGTTGAATTGAATTAAAAAAAATACTAGTAATTTTAGTTTTTTTCGCATCTTAATTTATACTTTGTTACTTTAATATTTGACACATGATTTCACCATGGTCAGTGCTCAACTCCAGTTGTGATACAGCCTTTCTGTATGGGGAGATCATGTGATACAGTAAAAAGAACACACTAGCCTCAGAGGCCCTGAGTTCAAATTCTGTCCCCAACAATTTCTAGTCATGTGACTAGTAAGTCACTTCAGTTTTCTGAACCTCTGTTTCCCTGCCTCTAAAACAGAGGGGTTAGAATAGATGGCTTTCAGGCCCTCAAAAACAATTATACTACAACTTGTATTTCAGCTATAATTTCTCAGTGTCATAGAATGTTGGATCTCAGAAAGATAATTTAGGTTCAAATCTTATTTTCTATATTTAATAATTGGGTGAACACGGGCAAGTCAAAACTTCTCTGAAGCTGTTTCCTTACCTGAAAGACAGGAATAATTGGACCTTTCATACCTTACATAGTTGCTATGAGGCTCAAATGAGATAGTGTACTTTCAGGGCTCAACAACTTTAAAGTGTGAAGTTATTGTTGCTATTTTGGCTTCTTTAGTCTCCTGTGATCTGGGGATCCAGACAACCAAGCTTGCTCCAATTATACAAATAAGACCCAATGTGTCTCTCAGAAATAGCCTCTGTGAAGTATAGGGCATGGC
>CM053774.1:5784503-5808658 GCA_028658325.1 Potorous gilbertii
GGAGGGAAATATAGTTAGTCTTACACAACACGACTACTATGGAAGTCATTTGCAAAACTGCACAGATATGGCCTATATTGAATTGTCTGCCTTCCCAAAGGAAATGGTTGGGGAGGGAGGGATGGGGAGAAGTTGGAACTCAAAGTTTTAGGAACAACTGTTGAGTATTGTTCTCGCTACTAGGGACTAAGAAATACAGGTAATGGGGAATAGAAAGTTATCTGGCCCTACAGGACAAAAGAGAAGATGGGGTAAGGGAAGGGAGAGATGAAAGAAGAGAGGGCAGATTGATGATAGAGGAAATTAGAATTCTCAGTGTATTGGGGTTGGCGGAGGAGAAAAGTGGGGAGAAATTTTGGAACCCAAAATTTTGTGAAAATGAATGTAAAAAGTTAAATAATTAAATAAAATAATATAAAATAAAAATAAAGCTGAGAAAACTGAGACAGACAGGGTTAAATAACTTGTCCAAGGTGACTCAGCTACTAAGTATCCAAGGCCAGATTTGAACTCATGAAGATTAGCCTTCCTGACTTCAAATCTGGTCTTCTATCTGCTGTGACACCTAACTGCTCCACTTTTTGGAGTCAGGAACTCTTGATTGCTATGATGGCTCTGAACTCTGTTCTAATTGGATGATGCAGCATCTAGATGAGTGAGTCATTGACTGTTTAGCCCAGAAATAGCCAGTCTGATAAACTTTGCAGCTCTCTGGTTAAAGGGAAATGCTATTAAAATAAAAAGGTAATATGTTTTCAAAGCCCTTCTAAGGGTAATTGTAAATTGAAAGAACTTGTAAATGCTGCATTGGTTCAAATAAAGATATGAATAAGATCTGCTCTGCTGAAGACCACCCAGGACCAGTTAGTAGAGGATTGGTGTCATGTGGTGCAGATGTTCCTGAACAGACAATGACATCAAAACCTTCAGTCCCGAGTTGGGAGTTCCTCTGAGTTCATGGGTTTTTTTCCTTCCTTCATATGCTTTCCTACCATGACTGTGTAAATGTGTTCTGATTGTCTCCCACAGATACTGAATATATTGTTTGGAAATTGCAGTCCAGGTTATGTGTGGATTTTAATCCATGTTTATTATACAAGTACTGTCTTTAAAATCTGGGTACCTGTGATGTTATAATTATTAATTTTACCTTTTAAAAACATTTTGCCTGAGTAAATAATTATATTTTCAATTGAAGAGTCTAATACTATGAGTTGCTGATTTATGTAAATGGAAATCCATCAGTGAGAACTCAAAATCTCTGGTAGTGAGTAGGAGGAATATTTCTCCATCAACATAGCTATCCCTAGAACCCTGTCAATAGGAGAGCAGATTTGAGTGACAGAGTCAGTCTGGAGAGTGACTATATGTCCACACACTCAGGCAATAAGTCTGAAGTAGCCCTGAGTGGGTAGCCACTCCACTTGCCCATTATGTGTAATCTGTTGTGCTTATGATATGCATCATCTACATCAAAGGATTGTTGTGAAGAAAACATTGTATAAACTCTATCATGCTAAAAATGTGAGTTATTTTCTATCTTTGAACAATACATATTTACAGTCCACCGAGAACCTTCTTTTCTCTCCTGTAAGCTCCCATTGCCTCATTCCTAGTAGGCACTGAATATATACACATACAGTGCCCTCCCCCTTACTCAACCCTGGAACCCTACTCCTTGCTGCTCCACTCTCACCCCGGGGACCACTGTTCCCTTTCTAGTAGATGTTAATTGAGGATATGATCTCTTACACTGCTTGGATGAGAAGAATGTCACCGAACAGATTTCTTCCAATACAATCATGATCCCTGGGCCTTATCATTCATCCTGCAATTGGTCCCTAATGTTCACTGGACCTTAGCATGTGGTCTCCTGCTATGCCTTTTGAGTTCCTGGACATTGCCATTAGAACTGTTGTTGCTCCTAATGGGGATTTGTCTTCTACACAGATGCTGTGCTCTAAGGAGCATCCACTTTGGAGCTGAGCACTCATTGTGTTATCTCTACTAATTAGAATGGGAACTTCTTGAGAATAGAAATTCTATTGTTTTTCTATTTGCATTCATGATCCTTAATATAATGAATGGGATAGACTAAGTGCGTTATAAATATTTTTCTATTCCCACTCATTCTTTAAAGGAGTGGAACTGTAAGAAAGCAATTTTTAACACAGAAGCATAACTTTCCCTGCAGCAGAGGAGATAGCTAATTCTTGCAAACACCATCTTGGCACCTTTTGTTCTCAATCTCAAATAGAGGCTCTATGGGATTTATCTTATGATCCCATAGTGTCCTTACCATGTGTCCTTGGAATTCAAGGCATCTTCCTTCCCTTCCAGGAGAACATGGTGACAAGGGATATGGGTGACTGTCAATTTTTAATGAAAAAAGTAGGGGACTTCATTGGCCTACCTTAAGGACCCTCCATTCCTAGAGGCTTAGGAATCCTATGACTTAAGAACTGCATCCCATTTTTAAAAATTTTTATTTGAAGTTTTGAGTTACAAATCCTACCCCTCCTTCACCTTCTCCTTTCCTGACATAGTAAACAATCAGATATATTTTATATATAAACAATTATGCAAAACATTTGCTTATTGGTTGTTTTGTACAAGAAGGCACCAAAAGAAAAAAATGAAAGAAAGTGAAAAATAGTATGTTTCAGTCTGTATTCAATCAATATCAGTTCTTTCTCTGGAGGTGGATAGTATGCTTCATCATTAGTGCTTTGGGATTGTTCTGGATTGTTGTATTAATGAGAATAGCTAAGTCATTCACAGTTCTTCATCATGAAATATTGCTGTTACTTTGTACAACATTCTTCGGGTTCTGTTCATTTCACTATGCATCAGTTCATGTAAATCTTGCCAATCCTGATTCTTTTAGATTATGAAATATTTGAGGGAATGGATTGTCTTATTTTTCATCATTATTTTATAGGAAGGAAACTCCTCTTAAATGTTTATTGAATTGAATTTTCCCTTGCATTTGACCAGCATTCTTCATCATCCTACCTTGCTTGGCACCTACACTAAACACAAGACAGGTCAAAGAAGGGATAAGACCTGAAACTAAATCAATCATTTTGGCTTGTCATTAGCAGATATAGAAATAGGGCTGGTGGGGAAGACTGTAGAAACAATAAATGAAATTCTCATGTTTTGATCATTTATGACTTTGATTCATTTATCTGAACTATGTACTGTGTCACTTGCTGGTGTTTTAGCATCAAATTGGAATCATTTGTCTCAAATACAGCTTTAATGAGAATGTTAGCAACATATCATTTGAATTTAAACCAGAATAATTCAGTATCTCAGTGGGTCTGTGATCACATCAATGTGTGTATTCCCTTCAAAGATACAGTTAACAAGCCAACCACATCTTCTCATCCATTTAACTCTTGCCTGTGTTCTCCAGTAAATTCTCCATAAGGAATTAATACATTGTTGGGAGGAAGAGGACAATTTCTCTAGGACCCCTGACACTGTGTTAATTTTATTTAATTTCATATGTTCATTAATATACATTCAGTGAGCATCTATCATGTTCCAAGTTCTGCTCTAGATTTGAGTTATAAAGATAAAACAGCAGGTTATAATGCAGTGCTATGCTACAATTTCATCTCTGCACAGCTAAGGGAATAGAACATACTAGGAGCCCCCACACTTTATTTCACTCAACTGTTGGGTTGTAAAATGAAGGCTAGTTCTTGATCTGTCTGTTCCTCTCCTGCAGATGTAAATAGAATAGGAAAAGAAGTGCAATTATCCACTTCTGTAGCAGAAGACAACCCCTTTAAGAAATAGAATACAATTCCTTGAACTTTAAGTTAATGCTTCCAGACAAACTGGATTAATCTTTGTGCCCACATATACCATTTACACCTCCCTCCCCAACCTGGCCTACGAAAACCCTAATTTAGAAAGGCCAAGGTCATCCACTGTTTCCTGGGCCACTGCCAGTCATCTTGACCTGTGTCTTGCCACTGGAATTCGATGACTGGAGTAGAGTGAGGCTGATGACTTTGCCTCACTCTGCCTCACTTAAATCCAATTTATGTACAAGTCAAACCCTCATAATGTCATTGATCTGCTTCAAGAACAAAGGGTGACAATAACACCGTTTATTGAATACAGGTGATACTTAATAAATACTTTTTAAATGAGTTATAAGTAATACCTACAATTTAAATTGCATTTTCTCTTATTTTTCCTCATTTTACCCTGCCTGTCAGCTAATGTCTCACCGAGCAATTTAGCAACAGTCCATAAATATGCCCACGGGAAAGAACTCTCTCTCTACATGTGATGGTGAAAGGCTACTGAGGAGAGAGGGAACTGACAGCATCAGATGATACATGTTAGAAGAGAAATAGTGACCTATAAATGCTATAACTGTGATGGCCAGCATTATAAACCAGCAGGCTATCTTTGCTAATTGCCCAAGGTACCAGAGTTAGAACCAGAAACAGGGTCATATTTCTCTGCAATTTAACTAAACATAGACAGAAGATCAGAGACAGAAGTCACAAGTATTATATTATCCCTTGGAAAGGAGCAAAATAGGAGACAAGCTAAGTTAGCAAAGAATATATATTGAAGCAAGCTATCAAAGGCTTCTCCAACTAGCCAACCAATTCAAGCAGAGAAACTAGAGGCTCAGGAAAGCAAATGCCCACTCCTGATGAGACCTCTAAACCCAAAGGTTTACTGAAAAGTCAATTATTCATGGGTCTCTCTAAGAAAGGAAAAAAGAGGATCTTGCCTGTTGTGACTAAGTCTCATCCAACCCTTGTAAATACTCCATAAGTTGATATTTCTCTGACCATAGTTTTACAACCCAGAGGATAGTTCTCCCATTGGATGATGGTGGTTCGCTCAATCAGAAGATTCTTTGGGGTCTTGAAAAGCACCAGAAGAACAAAGAATTATATTTAAAAACCTTTAACTGGTCAAACAAAGGAGAGCATTATACTTCGATTCAAGATTCTTGGTATGAATTTTGCCTCAGACAAATATGTGAAAGCTGTTTGAATACGTATGAGTAATTTAAGTTGTTAGCTTCAGTTTCCTCATCTATAAATGGGGCCAGTAATTCTTGAGTTATTTGCCTCCATGGACTTGTAATGGGGAAAACGCTGCACAAATCAACAAGTTCTAATGTAATTCTGTCACTCATTCCTAAAATAATTTTAACTGACTTTTTGTCTCATTATATATTATCCCCAGAAGAGTGAAATTTTATCTAAAATCACTTTTGATTTTTGGGGGGAAAAATTAGAGGTGGTTATAAAACAATAAAATGAAGACCTTTTCTAAAACAGCCTGAAAATACTTTATGATTGGACAGCAAGAATGAAGAGGTCGGACAGCTTTGAAATCCTAGAAGAGCTTTGATTGTCAAACTTGAAATAAAGGTTTAATTTCACAAGAGAATTCTGAATTATTTCTTCATGTCAAAAACACATTTTTATGTATAGATATACTACAGTGAACACACAGGTGTGTGTACCTTAGTGTATAAGTCATTGAAAGTTTTAAGATATTTTGTTCCACATGCAGAAAGTACTCTCCTAAAGTGTGGGAGAGTTGTGAGTAAGAACCACAGCAACTCATTTCAGTCCAAGAAATGTTTGTGTGTTCATTATAACAGGTGCTGTTCTAGGTACTGAAGTTGATTGAAAAAAAATTAAGAGGACAGGGCTCTTCCTCCAAGGCATCTGTAATCTTTCATTATTTCATTGGGTCAGTTAGGTGGGTAGAGATAGATCCAGGCCTGGACTCAGGAGGACTCAGCTTCCTGAGTTCAAATCTGATCCCAGAGACCTATTAACTGCGTGACCCTGTGACTCTTTTTGTCTAAGTTTCCTCATCTATAAAATGAGTTTGAGAAAGAAATGGCAAAATATTCCATTATCTTTGCCAAGAAAACCCCCAAAGGGCTCACAAAGAGTAGGACACAACTAAAAAGACTGAATAACAACAAATTCAGGTAGAGTTTGCAATCTACCTGAGGGAAATGAAATGCATGTAACTAAGGGCATAAAAGAGAAGCTAGAACAAAGTCTTATCAGAGGATGAAGATAGTAGAGTTACAGATCTGTGGTCAGGAAGATGAGTTCAGATTCAGCTTCAGATAGCCATGTGACTCTATGAAATGAGAAGTTTGAAATTGAAAACCAGGGGAAATCACCTTGTTAAGTTAAGTGACTTTCCCAGGGTCTGCTCTATCCACCATGCCCCCTAACTGTCCTCAGTCTTTTGATCTTGTGATCAATAACTGATTTAACAACCATGAGTACAGAGAGATAATTGATATATCATTGTCAAATAGAACATACTCTCCAGGGATAGATTGGAGCTCATCTCAGTCTTTTCTTGTCTAACACTTTCATAAAGACATAGTTATCAAATACACAGATGACAAATATGCACTACTTAGAGTGTTAGTCCTGGAATCAGGACAACCTGAGTTCAAATTCAGTCTCAGATACTATAATTGTGTGAATCTGGTCAAATCTTCTGTCCTTTGTCTGCTTCAAAACATCGCATCCAGTGCTGTCGGGAGGATGAAAAATGGGATAGTATTTGTAAAGTGCTGTGGAAACCTATTTGATTGTTCTTGCTAATGCTTTGAATGAAACAATGAAAATTAAAAAAAAATTTATGGGACTGGAATGCTGAGCAGAAATGAAGAAGGATGAATGCTAATAGAAATCATTCTAAAATTTTGTACTTAGGTTAAAAAAATCAATTGAACCTGTAATGAATGTCAGAAAAAATTATTAGACAGAAGTTTATGTAAAGAAGACCAGAGAAGTTGAGTTGGCTCCAAACTCAGTATGACTCAATTTGACTCTAGCAGAATGTGGACATCATAAATATTAATGGCGTCTTTCTTAGATGTTGTCGTGCAGTTCTGTCTGACTCTCTGTGAAGCTATTTGAGGTTAACTTGGCAAAGATACTGAAGTGGTTTACAATTTCCTTCTCTAGTTCATTTTACAGATGTGAAAAATGAGAAAAACAAAGTCACACAGCATGTAAGCATCTGAGATGAGATTTGAACTCAGGTCTTTTTTACTCCAGGGCCCAAGCTCTATCCACTGTACCATCTCGCTGCCTTTACTTAAAAACTCAAAGGGATCTTTGATGCTCTCCATTTGGAAGTTCCTTTCACTGATGCAGATTGCAACTCATTTAAAATTTGACCCCACACACACATAGATATGCATGTATGTATATGTTTCTGCATATGTGGATTAGGTTTATTCCATGAGTGTCAAGAGGGCTAAGATGGTTTTACTGTAGGTTAAAGAATTCATACTTCAGTTCCTTTAAAACAAATGAATGTTTCAACAATAAGAGTTCTTAAGAATCACTTAAGAAGTAAGTTCTCCATCATTGGAGGTATCCAAAAATGATAATAGAAGTCAAAGGTGAGAGATGGCCAACATAGAAAATCTGAATTAGATGATCATTAATATCCTTTCTAGTTCCCAAATTAATAATTTTATGATTGTTTATAGGTGTGAAGGGACAATAGGATGCACTCAAATCTGGG
Source organism: Potorous gilbertii (assembly GCA_028658325.1). Taxonomy (NCBI): domain Eukaryota; kingdom Metazoa; phylum Chordata; class Mammalia; order Diprotodontia; family Potoroidae; genus Potorous; species Potorous gilbertii. Next base: position 5,792,070 of record CM053774.1, read on the forward strand.
GTCACAAAAATTTTCAGGAAAGGGAAAAGAAAAATATTATATAACAGGTCAATGTAAGAGGACCTAAAGTCAACGAAATAATCATTGGGACAATTAGCCTCCAAGGACCTGGGCTGGAGTCATAGAAACCAAAAGGGTTATTTTTGGTTGTTTGTTTTTATTTGTTTTTGGGAAAAACAGCCCCATGATCCAGGTGTAGAAGTCACAATAATGGTAGTAGTAGTAGTGGTAGTAGTGGAAGCAACAGAGATTATGATGGTGGTGGTGGTTGTGGTGGTAGTGTGTGTATGTGTGCATGTGTGTGTATGTGTGCATGTGTGTGTATGTGTGTGTGTATATATGCATGTATGTGTGTGTGCATGTATGTGTGTGTGTGTGTGTGAGACAAGGCCTCTCCAGGCAATTAGGTTGAAGCCATAAATTAAAACTGGTGACTTAAATCTGAGAGTGACAGTTTGAGTATATTTTTCTTTCAGAGGAGTGAAAAGAGTGGAAATCTACTGATTGGCTTACATTTCCAAAAGCTCTACCAGCCAATCTCATCTGTTAATAGATCTCAGTTATATTCACGTCAGAAAACATAATACTCCATAAATCCATCCATTTCTCTGATTTGGTTTTTCCTTTTATTTCAGTCGACAGGTTTGAAGTTTTTCAGAAGGAAATTTTTCCGACCAAAACAGCTAAAATGAAAAGTGATCTTGTTTTCCCTCATAACTTATAGCTTAGAGGTTATGTGTGATGATGTGTCAGAGAAACTAGGACAGTTCAAGAGGCTAGGGAAGCCAGAAGAGAGAGTTAAACAATGGAGGGATAGAGATAGGACCGCCTATGGACATTGGTGCCCTCATGCTTAAGGTTTCTTCCTTTCTGTCAACCTTTTCCAGAAAATTTGCAATGTAGTAGAGGAAAATAGAAAGATGAAAAAAGATGTATGACAAAGTATTTGTCTGTAAAGTTTGCATTTTAGGCAGTGTGGTAACCAGAAGATATTTGCAAAGGTGGGGATTGCAATGGTAGAGTTCTCAGATCCTCTGAAGTCAGCATCCCATAGCTGGCCAGTTAACGTGGGTTATGAGTCACCTTTTCCTCTGATTCATGTCAGAGAATTAATATTATTGAAGGACAGACAAAAAGTGATGGAATTTTACTAACATAACTTCTCTGAATCTGAATAAGGAGAGGATGTCATCATGAGACACAAATCAATATAATATCAGGTACAAAATTCAACAAATATTTTAAGTGCCCAACTACTTCTTCAGGCTGCTGAGGAACATACAAAATTTAAATGTAGTTTCCAGTCCACTAAGTAGATATGGCATTTGACAATTCCTCCTTCTATAAAGACTTTGTATTTATTCTGCATACACTCACTTATGGGAATGTTGTGTCTTTTAATGAAATGCAAGCCCATCTGTGTATTTCTAGTCCCTAGCACATTATCTGCCATATAGTAGGTATTTGATAAAATACTTTTGATGGGTTTATTGTTGTTTAGTCATTTCTGTCATGTCTGACTCTGTGATCCCATTTGAGGTATCCTTGGTCAAGACACTAGAATAATTTGCCATTTTCTTCTCCATCTCATTTTTAAAAATGAGGAAACTGAGGTAAACAGGATTAAGTGACTTGCCCAGGGTCACATGGCTAGTAAATGTCTGAGGTCAAGTTCAGACTCAGGAAGATGGGTCTTCCTAACTCCAGGACTTGCTCTTTATCTACTACTCCACCTCGGTGTCCAATGTTGGATTGATAATACTAAATTAATACATTATGCTGGAATAAAACATATAAGGTAAAGTGACACAATGAGGTCTATGGTGGAAAAATGTATTAGTTATGAGGGCACTAAGTAAGATATTTGAGTTGGGTTTTAAAGAATGGGTGAGATTTTGGAGTTTATAATCTAGTCAGGAGAAATGACATCTCTAAGATAAAAAACAATATACGTGACTAGAATCATAGACTATAAGGAATGGAAGAGACCACAGAGGTCCTTTAATTTGACTCTTATTAGAAGCATAAACATCTCCAATCTAGGCTCATGCTGAAGACTGCCAGACACAGGAGTGCCTGCCAAGAGTGCAAAGCAGCAGGGGATAGAGGACAGAACCCTTTCTTTGGAGTGAAAGGAGCTGGATTTATCTCAGCTCTGTCACTTCCTGCCTGTGGGATCTTTGGCAGGTCCCTTACTTCTCTGGCCTCAGTCTTCTAAACTATAGAATGAGATGGTTGGATGAAGTCATGTTCTAAGATTCCACTAAGCTCTAGATTCCATTGGGACAGTAATGATAGTATTGTTCAGTTGTGTCTGACTCTTCATTACCTATTTGGGGTTTACTTGACAAAGATACTGCAGTGGTTCACCATTTCCTTCTCCAGCTCATTTTACGGATGAGAAAACTGGGGCCAATAGGGTTATGTCACTTTCCCAAGGTCACCCAACCTGATGAGTGTCGGAGGCCAGATTTAAACTCAGGAAAATGAGTCTTCCTGACTCCAGTTGTGGCGCTACCCAGCTGTCCTAACTATAATAACAGTGGTAGTTGACACTTACATCGTGCTTACCATGTGCCAAGCACTATTCCAAGGGCTTTACAATTATTATGTCATTTTATCCTCACAACAATCTTAGTAAGTAGGTGCTATTGTTAACCCCATGTTATAAATGAGGAAACTGAGGCAAGTGGTCACACAGTTAGGAACTGTCTGAGACAGGACTTTGAACTGAGGCTTTCCTAGACCCAAGATCAGTACTCTATCTACTCTGCCCCCTAGCTTGCTTGCTCAATATTCTCTTTATCAACTCACTCTCCAGACTGATCCTCCTCCTCACCAGCAGCATTGCTCACCAGGAGTTGCCTCAGCACCTTGGGGTCTGTTTTTCTGATTGGAGTGTCTATAATCAGGACCATCATTCATGAGAGGCCCCATCCAAGCTCACTTTAATCCCTGGTCAGCTGACTCTCCAGACTATTCCACACCCACACCAGTTCACATGCCTCTGGGTGTGCCCTCCCCTTTCAGATATCCTTTATATTTTTGTCTTCTTGACAGCAGGATCAACTTGTTTTCATGTTTTTCTTTCCTCAATATTTCTCACAGTGTCTAACACACAATAAACATCTCTCTATCTATCATCCATCTATCTTTCTATCTAGCCTTCTATGTATCCATCCTTCTATCATCTATCTATCATCTACATTTAGAGAAATCCCATCCCATCATTGAATAGCTTTAGTTTCTAAGAAATAAGAAAATGTTAAATGCAATAAAGTATAAATACAATAAAATCAAATTGTCCTTACATTACTATAGCAAAACTTCATCTTAGCCAAAATGTTTGGGAAATGGAGTGAAATGCTTAAGTAATAGTTGATAACAATTTCTGCCTATGGTTGTGAATATGCAACATGATGAAGTAAACCTTTAGCACTAATGCTTAATAAAGACGAAATAAAATGAACAAGTATTAATGACATGATACCTGCTTAGCACTGTGTTGACTGTTGGAGAATAGAAAAAAGAATGATTTCAAGAAATCATTCTTTTTTCTATCTTTGAATTTCTTTGAATTTAGATAGCTGGGCTCAGTGGACTCAATTCGGTTGGCAGAGTAGATGTCCTGATTGGAATACGTTGGTAACAGATGGAGGTCAATCAAGGTCAAGATTATTTGCAGAGTTCAGATGCTAGACATGATTAGTACAAGTCAGTCATTAACAAGAAGAATCAGAAAACAGAAGACAAGGGGTCTACTTTCAGCTTGAAATATGATAAAAGTGTAGTATAGGACACAGAATTGCTCTTATAATATTGATACCCAGGATATTATTTGGGACTCAGATGACAATAAGCATTTATTAAGTTTTCACTGTGTTAGGCACTGTGCTAAGCACTAGAGAATGCAAAAAAGGCAAGAACATGGTCCCTGCCCTTCACTAGGTCAGATTCTAATGTTTTGTTTGACAATAAATTTCTTTCATCCTAAAATAGATTGTTCCATTCAGTTAATTCCTAGCAGTAGCATCAGTAGTTTCCACAACAGTACTGATAATAGGAGTAGGAGTAGGAGCAGTTGTAGTAGTAGTAGTGGTAGTAGTAGTAGTAGTGGTAGTAGTGGTCGTAGTGGTAGTAGTGGTGGTGGTGGAGGTGGTGGGGGGGGTGTAGTATAGCAGTAGTAACAGGAACAGCAGTAGCAGCAACAATAGTAGTAGTGGTAGAAATAGTAAGAAAAAACGTAGTAAGAGTAGAAGTAGGAGGACTAATAGAACAGCTCACATTTGTGTAGTTCTTTCAAGTTGGTAAAACACTTCACAAATATTACCTCACTTTGTGGGTGAGAGACAATACCTATCTGTATCTATATCTGTATCTAGATATATAGATATATAGATAGTTCCACACTAAAATTCAGATGATCATTCACCATCTTCCATTTTATCTACAACAATGACAAAACACATGTGATGCTAAATGACTTGTACATGATTTTCAGAATATAATCTAGATATAGATACACAAGAGAGTCACAGTGCAAATGGGAGTTCATCTTAGAGGAAGTTATTACCAGTGGTAAAGGTTGGAGATGGAGAAGACTGAGAAAGGTCACCTGTGGAAGGAGTCAGAGAAATCAGGAAGTAGAGACAAGAATATTCAAGTCAATATTTAATAGAATAGTAGGCAGAAATCAGAGAACATTGCCACAGATGAGTCTAAAAACTATGTCATATGGATTCCAAAATCAGGCAAATGAGCCCTTTTTAACTCTGCGGAGGTCAGGCCAACAAGCAAGTCTCAGCGGACTAGTTTTGTGCATTTTGCTTGAATAACAGGTATCTTCTTCCCAACATACATTACTATTTAATTTGGTTGATAGTGGACTTCGATATTCATTGAATATTTTATTACATTTCCTTTTCCTACAAACCCATCTTTATTTCAAAAATCTATATAACTCTCAAAGGCTTAACTACCTATTCAACTTCCTATATTTACAAATCCAGTATCATTTGCAGTTCCTTACTCACCATCACTCCACACATACAGATAATTGACAAACCTTTTTATTTCTATTTACCCACCATCCCCCACTTCTTCTCACTTCCACAGTCACTACCCTAGTTCAGGCCCTTGTCACCTTTTCCTTGGACTACTGCAATAGACACTATTGAGTTCTACCACTTACATTGTCCAGTTTATCTTCTAGAGTGATTTTCCTGAAGCAGTTTTGACTACGTCATTTACCTATTCAATTAACTCTGGAGGTTCCCTATCAATTCTAGGATTAATCATTTTTCAGAATTATTTTATCCATCTAAATGTCTATTTTTGCATAAGTTTTATAGCATGGTTTATTATCAATATAATAATAAATGTATATAATTTATAAATAGGTGAATATTCATATATTTGGGGTACAAGTCTAATTTTTTTTTATTACTAGGATAGACGTAGTAGCAGTAGCTGTAGCAGCTACTGTAGTTTTGGGGAAATAATATGGAGAATACTGACCCAGAGGGCTATATTTAAGTAATCAAATAATAACATCCAAGCCGCAACAATAAAAAGACTGGTAAATAAGTTAGATTCCTGCCTTATAGGACTTCTGCCAACAGTGAGGGCCCCTAGTGTCAGCCATGTTTTTCCTTTATTAGTTAGGTATAATTTGTATTGAATTAAAGCCTATTGTGTGTGTGTGTGTGTGACAAGATTGCTGCAAATCATAAGGGAAGAAAAGCTTTCTCTGCTGACTCATTGCAATTTACTTTCTCACTTTTTTTGTCAGGATGAAAATTAGATTCAAGGTCTGCTCTCTACCTGATAGCTGTCTGACAAGGTGTGAAATTCTAAACTTTACATGGCTGTAATCAACATATATAAAATCTTTCAAAGTGACTTCTGAAGTCCTCCCCCTAGTTTCAGTCTTAAGGCTTTAGGTTAGCAGCTGTTGAGTATAGAACACCAGGCTCTCTAATGTTGACTCATTCTAGGACTTCCCATTCCGCCTTTACCTCAAGGCGGCCATGACAGCTATTTGAGCTTTCCCATTTCTTGAGGTTTCAGTGGGTTAGGGGTCCTGATCTCCTTTTCCAAGTCGCTCTGTATTCTATATTCTTGCAGGGTTTCTATGAATAATATCTTAATGTGGCAGCATGATGAAGTAGAAAGAGAAATGGAGCTTGGATTCAGGGTGTGTGTGTCCAAATCACTGGGCTAGATACACTCATTATCCAATAAACCCTAGGTAAGTCACTTAACCTTTTTCACTGTTTTTCATATATGTAAAATGAGAATTATCCTTCTTTGACTATGTCACAGGGTTGCTGTAAGAAAATGACTTTGTAAACCTTTAAAATGGCTTATAGATGTGAGTTACTGATGAATTAATGAACCTCTTCTCCAGTGGGTCAGCTCTTCTTGGGGCCTCCATTTTGTGGAGAGGTCCCAGCTCATCCCACCTCTGGCTCAGCTCCTGAGTTTCTGGACTTCAAAACTATGTCCCTGGCCTGAGTACCGCCATTCCCTTTCACCTCTGCCTTCCCACTCTTTGCGTTTATTATCTTCTCCTGTTAGAATATTAACCCCTCAAAGACAGGGAAATGCTTGTATTTTTTTCTTGTATTATATTATTTATATATTTTTCAAGATTTTCTATCTTGTTTTTGTATTCCTGAGATTAGCACAGTGCCTAGCACATAGTAAGCACTTAAAAAATTCTTCCTTCTCCCCCCACTCCGCATTCCCTTTCCCTCCCCCTTCCCTTTTCCCTTTCTTTTTTCCTTTCCCTTTCCATTTCTCTTTCTCTTTCCCTTCCCCTTTTCTTTTCTTCCTTCCCAACAACATCAAAAAGTCTCTATTTGAATGAAGGTGACATATAACAATTCTTCACTTAACTCAGGGGATCCACTCTGAAAAGTGCCACCAGAGAGCAAGGGCATCATTTGAAGGGATTTCTCTATGAAAAATTATGTAAAAGATGAGGGCTGGATATCCCTTTCCACAAGCCATTACTCATGTGTGCTTTTCAACTCATTCTAAATCCAGAATAAGTCTGCTGAGCTGACAAAAGAAGTCTCTGAGAGACAGGGTCCCCAAGACTGAACAGAAAATGTCACCATCCATTGAGAAACCTCTACTTTTGGGCCAAATAGAGTGTCTCTTGATGGAACATCTACATTGTGGAGAGAACACATTTTTTGGTAGATATTCAGGTAGATTTCAGTATGACATAGGAATTCTGATGACCTGTCAAATTCATAAAAGGAGATGACTCCATCTGTAATTCAATGAGACCTATAATTCAATAAGGATGGATAACCTGGAGTTTCTTAGTTTTTCAAGGTGGGGAAGAGTGGCAACAAAGTTAGAAAATGAAAACGTGGGATAGAGTAAAAAAGTCAGAAACTTCATGGAGAGCATAGAAGGAGAAACGTCAGAGTCAGCCCCAGCTCATTATATCTATAAGCAGGGTGTGTGTCTCTGTGTGTTTTATAGTCCCCTCCCCCAACCTGCCCCCCAGGCAGCTAATTTGGTTTTTAATAGTGCTTACTGGCAAGGAGTTATTACATATTTTCTGTTGACTCAGTTATAAAAAAAAAAGAATGGATAATGGTGCATATTTTGTAAATTATTTATAAAGAAATATTAGAGATTTATTATTGAATCCAGAAGTTTTGATAGAAGTGGGGATTTTTATTTGTTTGTTTTAAATGGTTCAATTTATAGGTTTTAATCCAAAACTCCATAAAACATAAACAATTGACCACCATTTACTTTCATGAAATGCTATCTAGTGGTTTCCAACTATGTTATATATCTTATATAATTTGAAGTTAGACTGGCCATAGGGAGGGAAACAGTTGAAAAAGAAAGTGAATGAAGAATACATATTGACTAATTTATGAAATATGATTGGATGGAAATCCAGTGAATTATCAACATACATACATGCATATCTTTATATGTATTTACAAGTATGCATATAACTCATACGTGCATGTATACATGTACACTTTTTTTGTAGGGAAAGGCAACAGGGCATAGTGCATAGTGAAGTATTTTCTCTACTATGTCACCTAGCTGCCTCATGGGAAGTAATCCATATAGAGATGCAACCAGATCAGCACTTATGCAAAATGCTGCCACTCTGGTCTCTTCATCAGCCATAGCTACTGAAGACTCAAAAATTCTTTGACATTGTCACATGGTACAGCATTAAATGATACAATTATCAATGGAAATGACATTAAGAAAGATATATTACTGTTTCTGTTGTATGCTAAGTACAACTATGTCTTTCTTTCAGATTTCTAATCAAAATAGCTATATATTCTTTTCCAATTAGAATGTGACTTCCTTAGGAGCACAGACAGTCATGGTTTCTATTTGTATATCCAGCACTTAGCATAGTCCTTTACACATTGTAAACACTCAATAAATACTTTATCACTCACCTTTCAATATCCCAAGCAACTCTCCAAGTCTATACCACATGTGTTCGTCCTTCATTGCCCAAGAAGACCATGCCATCAGAGAAATGATGACATGACTTACACTTGACTTTTGAGTGAGGGAATGTTGTGTAGGTCACCAGCCTCACTTCTCCTCCAGAGTCATCTGAATCCAGAGACTAGATATTCATCAAGATGACTGGAGATGACCCAGGATGAGGCAGTTGGGGTTAAGTGACTTGCCCAAGGTCCCACAGCTAGTGATGGTCAAGTGCCTGAGGTGAGGTTTGAACTCAAGTCCTTCTGACTCCTGCTCTATCCACTGCACCACCTAGCTGCCCCTCCAAGTCTATAAGTTGTAGAGAAAATACTAATCTTCATAGACAAATAGAATTTCTTACCAGGAACTCCCTACACTAATGAAATCACAGATAACAGTTTAAAAATATCTCATACAGGCATACATACATACATACATACTTATATACATTTACATTTATATAGATATATATATATGCAATCATCCCATATTAAAAATACATGTCCCTCCCACTCCACCTCCCCCTAGTATTTTTAACACCCATATTCCCCTAGTGATAATGAAACAGCATGAACTTAGATAAATTACAGATGTAAGTTACCCAAAGGGGAATGGAAGGAAGCATGGCAGAGGTAAGTTGTATTACCTAGGACTCTCAAACTACTGTTGCATTTATTTAAATATCTTTATCTACATCACCATCTATGACTATGTCTATATCTGTTTCTATATCTATAAATAGGGCCTTGGGCAACTTCCAAATCAGTAAATTTCTTCTATTAATGAAGGTTAATAAATTCTCTGTAACTTACAGTCTCAGGAAGTTGTCTAAAGCACTGAGAGATTAAATTATTTCCTAGGGTCTCCTAGCCAATATGTATCAGAAGTAAGAGTTGAATTCAATTCTTTGTGGTTCTGAGACCAGAACTATTCAATATTTCATGGTGCTTCTCCTGTATATAAATCAATTCATCAGTAGCTATTAAACCCTGTGATAAGCACTGGGGATACACAAAGGCAAAGGCACACTTACCCTCAAGAGCTTAACCAGGAAAAGCTGTGGATTAGTCATATAGTGGGGTAGTAATAAACAGATAGACATGAGGACAGTACTGGTATTCCCAAGCTATTAAAAGAAGCATGGGACATTTTGATAGCATTGGATAGAATATATATATCTGGCACCTTGCAAATTTCACTAAGGTTAATGAAAGTGGTAGTGGTATGGGGAACACTCCAACTCAAAGGGATTTGGAGAGCAAGGAGAGTGGGCTTGGAGGGCACACATATGAGTCTCAAATCTGAAATATACCAACAACTTTTAGGTTCAACAAATCAAATTCAAATTCTTTCTCTAATTTTACTCCTATTCTATCACTCTGGACTCATTTGTTACAGCCTAAAAAACAATCTGAAGTCTTTGTGACTTGCTATCTTGCCCTCTTGGGCCTTGTGAATTTGCTAGTCTCATTCTGAAAGTACCTCCCACATTGGCATTATCTACCTACTTAGTTCTTAAGGTTCCATTGCCACCTCATGGCCCTAGCATTTCCGCCCCCTCTAAAGATGAGGTTTAATTAGCAACACTGACTGTACTGTTCATGGTCTTCCTCAGACCTTGACTCTGGGAAGGATCATTGTGGAGAATTTACACAAAGACACAAAGAAGAATCACATGGAAAGAAATGAAATGGAACAAGTATGATTTACACTAGTATGGAAAGCATTTATGCAAATTACATTAATATTTCTTTCAAGTGCCATTGTATTTTTACACCATGAAAATGAATAAAACATTTGAAAACTCTTGTCCATCTGTCTTTTCTGACACTCCTATTACATACTTCACCTTCATGTCCTGAAATCTGGTTTCCATTCTTACTACTTCACTTGCAGTTCTCTGGAGTTTCCTGTATTCTCTTCCTGGACAAATGCAAAATTTTATTTAGCTTGGATTGTTGGCAATTTTGATTCTCAGCTGATAGTGTGGTACAATGCAGGGCCTGCTAGGCTTGGAATCTGAAGACTAGGATCTGAGTCAGCTCCAAAATCTGCCAGATCTATGACCATGAGCAAGTCACTTCATCCCATTGCACTTCTCCCCATTTTCTTCCTAGGTGAAATGAGGAAAATGATATTTATTCCACATTTCATAGAGCTGTTGTGAGGAAAGTGCTTTGTAAAATGCCCTATAAAAAACAGTTCATATTCTTTGATCCAGAAGTTGCAACGATGAGCATATGACTCCAGGCAGTCAAATACAGAAACCAATTTCAATAAATAAAAAAATATGTACTCATAGAAGCACACATTTTGATAGTAAAAAAAAAAAACAAAACTGGAAACCAAGGGAGTACCCATTAACTGACCACAATGCATTTATTAAGCTTCTACTTTATATTGGCCATGGTGCTAGGTACTAGGGATACAAAGGCAGAAGTGAAGTGTTATTTGCCTTCAGAGACCTTCCATTCTTCCAGGGTAAACCACATGCACACATATAGAGAGTGAATATAAAACAGTGGGAATGATGCACTAGCAGGTGCAAGCATCAGGTAGAAGGTGCAACTTGAGTGACGTTTGAAGGAGGTTAGAGATCTACAAGGTGGCAGCGAGCAGAGGGGGCATTCCAGGCATAGAGGACAATGTGCTCAAAAAGGAGATGAGATGAATTGTTATGTATGGAGAGCAGCAAATAAGCCAGTTTGGGTGAAGGAAAGAATATATGAAAGGCAGCAATGTCCAGGGGAAGAATCTAAGATGTATTCATATACTGGGATATTATTATGTAATAACAAATGATGTCTATGAGGAATTTCAGGGAAACAGAGGAAGAATTATGTATGCTGAGGCAGAGCAAAATAAGGAGAATCGAAGGGGCAATCTATATAATGACTTCAGCAACTTTATATGGAAGCAAATCTCTGAATGACTGAAAGAGCTTTGATGGTTCTTCAGAATACGCAGTGAAGCTCACATCCATTCTGACAGTGGATAGTCTGGTGACGATGTGATTATGGCCAAAATTATGCCTGACCAAAGTAGCCTCGATAATCATTCTTGCTGATGGATAGTTGACAGGAAATTCAATTTAAAGGAAAAAAGAAGGCGTTTCCAAAGATGATGATGATGATGCAAAAACCAAAGCTATCTACAAAATATGAAAAATAATAGCCATGGCAATTATCACAGTGTTCTATAAATTAGAGTTGCTGGTTGGCTGACGCTGCTTTGATCCTCCTCTGCAGTTTCCCCTTCGATGGATCTCTTCTACCTCTAAGAATCCATTGGAGTATTCTATCTGGACCCCATGGAGGATATCCTCCATGACAATGATGCACATTTTTGATAAGTACATAGCTCTATATATTACACCTCACTTGATATGTATAGTAAGATTATCGTTAGAGTTGTCTTTGTAACTATTTTCTGAAGAATCTTGCATGACCTTAATATTTGTTTTAAAAAACTATTTGTTGAAGGAAAGTTTTTATTGCTATGTTTTGCTTTACTGAGTCAAATGTGTGTGACTGAGTGGGTGGGGTGTTGTAACAAACAAACAAATACAGCGGGATTGTGTGTTCTCTGTATTATGAATTCTTTGAGTCTACTGTGAAAATTGTTACATAGTGAATGATGAACTCTTTTTCATGCCTGTAATTTTTGTAGAGAATAATTCCCTAAACCCTGACTGTTACTTTCTCATGTTTTCATCAAGGGTATCCATCACACACATTTAGATAACTTTTATAAGCATTTTATAAAGAATGAGAGATTATGCATAACGGTCCATAGTTATTGATGTTCTCTAGATTTTATTAATGGAACATTCATATGTAGTGATTTTTTCACATTTTTTGAAGCTTTCCCTTTCTGATATATTTTATTAACCTTTCAATACTTTCAAGATCATTGTATCCAGCATAGAATTGTTTGATATAGATATGGCTTAAACTAGCTACTTCTGTCAACTTCATCATCGTAAATACCATTTTTACACCTTTATGTCGCTTATTTAAGACTGAGACAGCAGCACACAAATTTTGTGGTTCATCTGACACTGATGACGGAAGTTATATTATAAATATTGATACATTTGTGCCCTTTTTTGTCTTTGCCAAGCTTGATATATAAAATGATCAACAGATGAATATTTCTTCATGTTCTTGAAAGTTCTTGGGATCATGTGAGTTCAACTGAATCTCACAGCAAGCTTTAGATGTGATTTCACCCACTGCTTTTCATTGTTTTATGAGACTGTGATTCTTGTAATCTTTTATCCTCTGTAGTGTCTTATAAATTAACTTTTTTGAACAGCCATTACCTTTGACCGCCATGTTTTTTCTACTTAACAAGGAGAAAAGTTATTTGTTGCATGGTCTCTGAACTCTTTTCGAAGTTGTTGTGTCTTAAACTTAGAAATATGAGAGTATTGAAGCCAATGTCCTATTTTCAGACTTAGTTATTTGATGCTGTATGAATTAACATTATCCTTGACTGAATTTACCATTTTTAACCAGCTGATGGACACCAAACAGAGCCCTCCCACAAGTCTAGAGAATAAATGGTTGGTCCCAGCCTAGGAAAAGAAAGTTAGTTTTCTTTTGTTTTTGAGTGAAAATACTGGATAATATTTTGTGAATACTATAGGACAAAGTTTTTTTTTTATAAGGAACTGATGTGCAGCATTATAGTATTGGAGAAACAAACTAGACTGGGAGTCAGGAAATCTGCCTACATCTGTCATTAACTAAGAAAATCACCGAACTAGTTATTTCATTTAGCTTCTGTTTCAACATCTGTAAAATGAGTCAGCTTGGATTCTTCACTCTCCTTTACCACACATATGCAATTATTTTCCAGTTCTGTTGATTGTACTTCCACAAAATCTCTTACATCAACCTCTTTCTCTCTGCTCATGTGGCCACCAACCTATTTTAGGCATTTGCCACCTTTAACCTAGACTGTTATAGTAACTTACTGATTGGGATCTCTACCAAAAGTTTCTTCTGTCTCCCAACCATCTTCCATATAGCTGCCAAAGTAATTTCCCCCTGAAATCTAACTTTATCACTTCTTTGCTCAGTAAGAGTCAATGACTATATAATATCTCTAAGATCATATGACCCCAATTTTGCATTTAAATCCATTGAAAACTGACATTGATTCCTAGTACCAGGAATTTTATGTACTCCACTTTTTACACTCTAAGATCTAGGCACGCTGGACTTTTTATTGTCCCTTACACATTATACTCCTTTCCCAAGGCTTTTGTAAAGGTTGACCTCCTCACCCCTGCCTTTTACATACTTAGTTTCAGTCAAAGCGTATTGGAAGTTCTACCAGGTGTATAAGGTCTTTCTTGATTTCTACAGCTATTTGTAATTCAACCCTACCACAATTACCTTATGTTTATTTTTATATATGTATATATACACATATGTGCATATATACACACATATAATATACATATATAACACTTGCATATGTATATGTCTTTCATCACAGAATATAATTTTAAAGTCAGGAAGTTTGTGTGTATGTGTGTGTACCTGGGTGTGTATGTAACTCACACCTAGTATGATGGTTGTCAAATAGTAGGCATTTAATAGATGTATGTTGATTGATAAAAAGAAAAGAGACTATCATGTGTAATGCTGTTTCCAGGTCTCAAAAGTTTGTGATTCTGTGTACCAAAAGTTCACAATTTTACAGTACTTTTTTGATTTATGACCCAGAAATTCACATACTCAATCAGACCACAGTACTCACCCTGAAATACCAATATATTTAATATATTTGAGGAATGAGACCTTTATCAGAGAAACTTATTGTCAATTCCCCCTGCCCATCTGTTCCAGTTTTCTGGTTATTTTTAAATTTTGCTTCAGCAAAACTTTTTAGTTTCTTATAAATAAAATTATCCATTTTATGTCTGGTAATGCTGTCTATCTCTTACTCAGTCATAAACTTCTTTTATCCATATATCTGATAAGTAAATTTTTCTGTGCTTCCCTAATTCATTTATGTTATCAGCTTTTATAACCAAATCATATACTAATTTTTAGGGTGTGACATGTTGGTCTGTGTCAATTTTCACCAAACTACCTTCCAGTTTCCCCAGAAATTTTTGTCAGATACTGAGTCTTTGTTTTCAGAGCTTTGATCTTCGGGTTTATAAAACACTAGCTTTCTATAATCATCTATTATACTCATTACAAACTACTGTATTTTGAGCAGCTAATCTATTCCACTGATCCAACACTCTATTTCTTAGCCAGTACCAGATTGTTTTCAAGATCATTGCTTTGTAATAAAGTTTGAGGTATCTGGTACTGCTAGACCATTTCACATTTTTAAAATTAATTTCCTTGATATTCTTGATCCTTTGTCCCTCCAGATGAATCAAAGTTAAGTGACATGTCCAAGGTCACACAGTTAGTAAGAGACAAGTGTCTGAGGCTGGATTTGAACTCAGTTCCTCCTGACTCTACATCCAGTGCTCTATTCTCTGCAACATGTAGCTGCCCCTAAAATAATTCTTTGTAGTTTAGTTGGTATGGTACTAGATAATTAAATTAACTCAGGCAGAACTGTTGTTTTATTATATTGGCTTGGCCTACCCATGAGCAATTAACATTTCTTCAGTTGTTTAGAGCTGTCTTTATCTGTGTGAAAAGTCACAGATTTTATGACAATTTTTTTTAAGAAAAAGTGGGATGTGGTCATTATGTGATGTTTTAAAAAAATTCTGCCAGTATTACTTAAAAATCATTTATTAATGAACTGTCTTTGGTGGAAGATTAGGATGCATAGAATACTCATGAATAAAGGTTAAAATTGATTATGGATAATGCATATGCATTCAAATTATAGGCCCACAATCGCAAGGCATAAGAGATAAATGTGTATTCATATGCCACTGGTAAATACATTGCTGCTCTGTTCACCTTTTAAGTGGCATGACAAACAGAATTTTACCATGGAATGATTACACAATAAAAGGTTATAAAACAATTTTTGGACTGAAAAAAAGCAGTGTGAGACAATTATGCAGTGGTGATGATTATGCAGTGAAATACAGTGCTTTTTGGTTTTGTCCATATAGTCCTTGGGTTTATCTTGGCAGGTAGATTCCAAGTATTTTATATGTCTGTAGTTACTTTAAGGAATTTTTAAAATCTCTTCCTGTTGGATTCTTTTTTAATAAGTTTATTTATTTTAAGTTTTCAACATTTATTTCCAAAAAATTTTGAGTTCCAAATTTTCTCTCCATCTCTCCCCTCCTCCCACCCAAAAATGCCCTGCATTCTGATTGCCCAATCTACTAATGTACCCTCCCTTCTAACACCTTTCCCCATCTTCTTTCTTGTCCTGTAGGGTATGATAAATTTCTATACCAAAGTACTTGCATTTCTTATTTTCCAGTTGTATGCAAAAACAGCTCTCAACATTTGTTGAACTTAGGGTTCAAACTTCTCTTTCTTCCTCCCTCCCCATCTATCCCCACTGACAAGGCAAGCAATTCAATATAGGCTATATTTGTGTAGTTTTGCAAATGACTTCCATAATAGTCAAATTGTGTAAGGCTAACTATGTTTCCCTCCATCCTATCCTGCCCCCCATTTCTTTATTCCCTCTTTTGACCTTGTCCCTCCTTAAGAGTGTTTACTTCTAATTGCTCATTCCACTCATTTGTTCTCCATTCTATCATCCCACCAACCCTGCTTATCCCCTTTTCCCCTACTTTCCTGTAGTGTAAGACAGAGTTTCATATCAAATTGAGTATGCATGTTATTCCTTCCTTGCACCAAATGTGATGAGAGTAAGCTTCACTTTTTTTCTCTCACCTCCCCCCCACCCCTTGCCCTCCATTGGAAAAGTTTTTCTTGCCTCTTCTATGAAAGATTTGCCCCATTTCATCTCTCCCTATCTCCTCCTAATATATTCATCTCTCACCCCTTAATTTTATTGTTTTTAGATATGATCCTTTCCTGTTCATCTCATCCTGTGCTCTGTCTGTCTGTCTGTCTGTCTCTCTGTATATATATATATATATATATATATATATATATATATATATATATATATAT
>CM053774.1:5809158-5859158 GCA_028658325.1 Potorous gilbertii
GAATTACAAATATTATCTTTCCATGTAGGAATGTAAACAGTTCAGCTTTAGTAAATCCTTTATGATTTCTCCCCTGTTTACCTTTTCATGTTTTTCTTGATTCTTGTGTTTGAAAGTCAAATTTTCTTTTTAACTCTGATCTTTTCATCAAGAATGCTTGAAAGTTCTCTATCTCATTGAATGACCATTCCCCCCCTGAAGTATTATACTTGGATTTGCTGGGTGGGTGATTTTTGGTTTTAATCCTAGTTCCTTTGACTTCTGGAATATCATATTCCAAGCTCTTTGATCCCTTAATGTAGAAGCTGCTGGGTATTGTGTTATCCTGATTGTATTTCCACAATACTCTAATTGTTTCTTTATAGCTGTTTGCAATATTTTCTCCTTGACCTGGGAATTCTGGAATTTGACCACAATGTTCCTAGGAGTTTCTCTTTTTGGATCTCTTTCAGGAGGTGATTGTTGGATTCTTTCAATATTTATTTTGCCCTCTGGTTCTAGAATATCGGGGCAGGTTTCATTGATAATTTCATGAAAGACAATGTCTAAGTTTTTTTGTTTTTTTTTTTGATCATGGCTTTCAGGCAGTCCCATAATTTTTGAATTGTCTCTTCTGGATCTATTTTCCAGGTCACTTGTTTTTCCAATGACCATATTATCTTCTATTTTTTCATTCTTTTAGATTTGTTTTGTAATTTCTTGGTTTCTTATAAAGTCATTAGCTTCCATCTGCTCCATTCTAATTTTTAAAGAACTTTTCTTCAGTGAGTTTTAGAACTTTCTTTTCCATTTGGCTAATCCTGCTTTTTAAAGCATTCTTCTCATTGACTTTTTGGACTTCTTTTGCCAATTGAGTTAGCCTCTTTTTAAAAGTGTTATTTTCTTCATCATTTTTTGGAGCTCCTTTAGCAATCTGTTGCCTTGCTTTTCATGATTTTCTTGCAACTCTCTCATTTGTCTTTCCAACTTTTTCTCCACCTTCCTTACTTGATTTAAAATTTTTTTTTAGCTCTTCCATGGCCTGAAACTATTGCATATTTATTTTGGAGGTTTGGGAGGCAGAAGTCTTGACTGTTATGTCTTCCTCTGATGTTATGCATTGTTCTTCCTCATCTGAAAAGATGAAGGAAAATACATGTTCACCAAGAAAGTGACATTCTACAGTCTTATTTTTTTTTCTTTTTTTGAGGCATTTTCCAAGTCAATTACTTGAGTATTTAGTCCTTTGTCAAGAGGATGGTTTACTCCAGGGAACTAAGTTCTCATTTCCTCCCAGATGACACAATCAAGGGAGAGGAATTTACTCCTCTCTTTGCCTGGGCTCTTGTCTGTGAGCAACCACAAGCACTCTGTTCTGCCCAGGATCTGCGAACACAATTCCCTCTCCACAAATGCCTTCAGATCTACCACTCCAGGACTCTTCCTCAACCCAGGAGATCCACTCAGGGCTGAGATCCATATCAGCAGCTCGATTCCCCCAGGGGCTTTAAGCTGAGGGCTCCAGTAATCGATGCTGCCACTTCTGTGGCGGCTGCTGGTGGTGCCAGACCCCATTCCCTTCTCATGCAGGTGAAACAACGTTCTCATTGACCTTTGAAGCTGTCTTTGGCACTTGTGGGTTGAGCATAGCTGCTGTTGGGGATTCTGACCCCTGAAGCCTGCTCTAGTCCTGTCCATGACTAGCCACAGCCAAGGCCAGCCTGTGCTCCCCTCCACCCCTGATGTGATAGACCACTCCTGTCTATCTTCCAGGTTGTCTTGGGCCAGAAATCTCTTTCACTTTGTCATTTTGTGATTTCAGCTTATCTAGAATTTGTTTAGAGCCATTTTTACAAGTATTTTATGGACTATGGTAGGGAGCTTCTTCAGGTCCTTCCTTCTGCTCCACCATCTTGACTCTACCCCAAAAGGCCCCATTTCTAAAATATGTAAAAAATTGAATCAAATTTATAAGAAAACAAGTCATTCCCTAATTAATAAATGATCAAAGGAAGTTAATAGGGAGTTTCAGAGGAGAAATTAAAATTAAAACTGTCTATAACCATATAAAAATGCTCTGTGTCCATTTTGATTAGACAAATGCAAATCAAAACATTCCTAAGGACTCACATTACATCTATCAGATTGGCTAACATGACAATACAGGAAAATGATAAATGTTGGAGAAGATGGGGGGAAATTGGAACACTAAACTAATCCAATCACTCTTGAGAACAATTTAGACGTATGCTTAAAGGGTTGTAAGCTATGCATACCCTTTGAGTCAGCAGTACCACTTCTAGGTCTGTATTCTAAAAAGATCATAAAAACAAGGAAAGGACTCACATGTACCAAAATATTTATAACACCTCTTTTTGTGGTGGCAAAAAATTGGAATTTGAAGGGTTGCCCATAAATTGGGGTATGGCTGAACAAGTTGTGGTATATGAATGTAATGGAATACTGTTGTGTTATAAGAAATGATGAGCAGGCAGACTTCAGAAAAAACTGGGCTTTTATGAACTAATGCTGAGTGAAATGAACAGAACCAGGAAAACACTGTAAACAGTTACAATCAAATTGTGTGATAACTGACTTTGATAGACTTAGCTCTTCTCAGCAATGCAAGGATCTAAGACAATTTTAAAAGACTCAAGATGGAAAAATGCTATCCATATTGAGAGAAAGAACTTTGGACTCTGAATGTAGATGGAAGCATACTCTTAGCTCTCCTTTTCTTTTGTTGTTTTGTTTCTTCTTTTTTGTGGCTCCTCTTATTATAATTTTTAGAATGGAAAATATGTTTTAAATGCATGCATAAGTAGAAGTTATCTCAGATTGCTTGTCATCTTGGGGAGGAGAGAGGAGTGGAAAAGGAGAAAATTTGAGAATAAAAATCTCATGTAAGTTAATGTTGAAAAAAAACCCAAATATTTTAAAAGTTTTTCTCTGAATCTATTGAGATAGTCAAATGGTTTCTGTAAGCTTTCTTACTGATATGGTAAATCATGGTCAGTAATTTCCTAATATTGAACCAGTCCCACATTCCTAGTATAAATCTTCCTTAGTCAGAGAGTATTATCCTCATGAGGAATTGCTGTAATCTTTTTGCTAATAATTTTAATTTTTTGCATAGTTTTCATTACAGAAGTTGGTCTATAATTTTCATTCTCTGTTTTTGGCTCTTCCTGGTTTAAATACCAGCACTATATTTGTGCCATAAAAAGAATTTTGAAGGACTGGATTTTTTTGACTATTTTTTCCCTAACACTCTATATAATATTGGAATTATTTTTTAAATGTTTGATAGAATTTGCTTGTAAACTCACCTGGCCTTGGAAGTTTTTTCTTAGGGAGTTAATTTGATTTGTTCAATTTATTTTTCAATAATGGATTTATAGGGGGTAGAACCAAGGTGGTGGAGTAAAAGCAGGGACTTCCTTGTGGTCTCTCTCTCCAAACTACTTCATACCTATAAAAATGACTCTAAACAAAATCTGGAGCTGCAGAACCCACAGAATGATGGCGTAAAACAATTCTCCAGTCCAAGACAGCCTGGAAGGTCAGTAGGAAGCATCTATCACACCAGACTGGGAGCGGAGAATAATCCAACATAGACTGTGCTGGCACAGATGGTGCCTGAGCAGGCCTTGTTGTACTGAATCTTTGGCAGGTGTAGTAGTTTCCATATTTCTTGACCACAAAACACCTAAGACATCTTGGAAGTCAGTGGAAAAAGCCTGTGTGACCTATGTGAGGGAGTAGGATGGTCTGGCTCCAATCCTGGGGGCGGGGCAGAGAAGGCAGCAGGGTCCACATCAGTCATAGCAGCAGCATCAGTATCAGTCAGTGGCTGTTTCTGAAGCTCTAGGCCCACAGATTGTGGGGGATCAAGTGGGTGATCAGAGGGGGATTGCAGGGATCCCTTTGTCCATGTCCAGCAGGAATTCTTTTTCTTGGCCCTGCTTGGATCTGTGTCACAGTCCTGGGAGGCAGTCCTGGGTTGAGGAGGAGTGCTGGCATGGGGGAATTTGTGGTAGTAGTGGAGAGGGATGTTTCTCACTGTTCCAGGGCACAAAAGAGTGTGTAAGGTCACACACAGACCAGAGCACAGACCAAGAGAGGAGTGAACACCTCTTTTTTGATCCTCCAACCTTAAAAGAGTTGAAAATTTGAAGGTTCCTTGATACATTTCTGAAAAAATTTGCACAAAATTCCTGAAACTTGGGACAGTACACTCCCATATCAGCACTGAAGGGAGAGAACTACCATGACAAAGAGCTCAAAACTCAAGTAATTGGCTGGGAAAATGATCAAATACAGAGGAAAAATCAGACTATAGAATCTTACTTTGGTGACAAGGAAAATCAAAACATACAACTAGAACTCATACAACTCTCTCCTCCCCAAGAAGACAAAAAAAAAATATCAAAGCTTCTACATCTAAGGCCTCCAAGAAAAATGTGAATTTGTCTCAGGCCATGGAAGAGGTCAAAAAGAATTTTGAAAATCAAGTAAGAGAAGTAGAGAAAAAATTGGTAAAAGAAATGAGAGTGATACAAGAAAATCATGAAAAATGAGCCAACTGCTTGCTGAAAGGGATGCCCAAAATGCTGAAGAAAATAATATATTAAAAAATAGACTAAACCAAATGGCAAAAGAGATCCAAAAGGTCAATGAGGAGAAGAGTGTCTTAAAAAGTAGAATTAGCCAAATTTAAAAGGAAATCCAAAAGCTAACTGAAGAAAATGATTCCTTAAAAACTAGAATGGAGTAGATGGAAGCCAATGGCTTCATGAAAAATCAATAAATTATAAAACAAACACAAAAGAATGAAAAAATAGAAGACAATGTGAAATACTACATTGTGAAAACAACTGGCCTGGAAAATAGATTCAGGAGAGATAATTTTAAAATTGTTGGATTACTTGAAAGCCATGCATGATAAAAAAAATAATAGATCCTAAACATCAATTTTCAAGAAATTATCATGGAAAACTGCTCTAATGTTCTAGAACAAGAAGGTAAACTAGATCTTGAAAAGATCCACCAATCACCTCCTGAAAGAGATCTCAAAAGGAAAACTCCTATGAATATTGTAGCCAAATTCCAGAGTTCTCAGGTCAAGAGAAAATATCATAAGCAATCAGAAAGAAAAATTTCCAGTATTGTGGAAACACAACCAGGATAACACAAGATCTAGCAATTTTCCCAGTGTTCCCAATTTTTCCTCCACCTCTCTTACTTGATTTTCAAAATCCTCTCCGAGTTCTTCCATGCCTGAGACCATTATATATTTTTTTTGGACGTTTTTGATGCAGAAGCCTTGACTTTTAGGTCTTCCTCTGATGACATGCTTTGTTCTTCCGCATCTGAAAAGATGGAAGAAAATACCTGTTCATCAAGAAAGTAGCCTTCTATAGTCTTTTTATTTTTCACTGTTGGGGAATTTTCCCAGCCAGTTATTTGACTTTTGAGTCCTTTGTCAAGAGGAGTGTATACCCTGGGGGTCTGTAATATTTCAGTTCCTCCAAGGTAGCACAATCAAGGGAGAGAAGTTTACTCCTCTCCTGGCCTGTGTTCTTGTCTCTGAGCAACCACAAGTACTCTGATCTGCCCAGGATCTTCCAGGAGGGTTCCCTCTCCAGTGCCTCCACCAGCTTTACCACCAGCACTCCTCCTCACCCTAGGGTCACCACTCAGGGCTGAGATTCAGATTAGCAGGTCAATTCCCCCAGGGCCTTTAGGCTGTGGGCTCCAAAAATGGAGGCTGCTGTTGTTGCTGCTGCTGGTGGGACCAGACCCCATTCCCTTCTAACCCAGGTGAAAGAACTTTCTCACTGACCTTTGCAGCTGTCTTTGGCATTAGTGGGTTGAGTAATCTGGGAAGCCCAGCTGCTGCCTGGGATTCTGCCCCCGAGGCCTGCTCCAGTCCTATCCTTGCCACTCCACATGGCCAATGCTCTGCTCCTAGTTGGTGAGATAGACCTTTCCTGTCAATTTTCCACGCTGTCTTGGGCTGGAAATTTCTTTCACTCTGTCATTTTGTGGCTTATGCTATTCTAGAATTTGTTTAGAGTCATCTTCTACAGATATGTTATGAGCTATGGTGGGGGGGAGCTTCTACAGGGGTCTTTATACTCTGCCATCTTGGCTGTGCCCCCTCTCCACAACATTTTAATTCCAAATTTTCTCTCCATCTCTCCCCTCCCCCATGTCAAGACAATGTGCATTCTAATTACCCCTTCCCCCAATCTGCCCTCCCTTCTGTCATACATTCTCTTCTCATCCCCTTCTATTCTTTTTTCCTATAAGGCCAGATAGGTTTCTATTGCCTTTTTATTTTATTTCTGAGTCCCATGTAAAAATATTTTTTTACTGGTTGTCATAAGTTTAATAGTGATTAGTTCTTAACATGCTGGATACACTCCAAGCAATGAAGCAGAAACTATTAATTGCACTTTTATAGTATCAAATTTGTAATTAATCAGAGATTCAATAATTGTAGTGAACCAATCATTGAATATTACCATAATGTAACAAACTCAAATATAATATAAAAATACACCAATTAAATCCATGAGGCTTATAATGCTTTTAAAAGGTGGAAATACGAAGATGCTGATATGTGCTCCAAATAATTCACCTTCTCTCAGTAATTCACATGGTATTGCTGTGTCCCATGAAACTTTATGTCTTGCAATTCTTTTTGTGAGTTAAGGTTTGAGGTTGCTATTTGTGTACTGTAGATTCCTATTTGGCAAGAAATCCACTTTCAGAAGGGGATGTTATATAGCAGCTATCAAAATGTGATGATCAGTTTTCTATATTTTCTACAGAATAAACATCTTCATTTGGTTAAGCAGCTAGGGATGAAAGTTCCACAAAAGTCACAATTATATCACCTTCAGAGCAGCAGTTCATGAACCAATATATTCTTGAATATAGTGCAGAAGATACAGTTCATAATGTTCTCCAGATTCAGGGACTCTTATGTTGTGTCTCTCCTGAGAAGAGATCTGTGAATCATATGGCTTCCCAATCCTTACTAAAAAACTCAGTAATATACTGGTGCATAGAAATGAACATTTTCATACAAAAACCCATGAAATAGCTTGGGTTCAGAAGGAAACTTCTCTGCTTGCATGATCACAGATCCTGGGTAATAGTCCTGTTCACTCTGGTCTGGGTGACCCATATAATGTTCTTATATCCCATATCATAGAAAGTCCACAGAGTAACTGGAGCTCCAGCAATGGCAACCTTGAAGATATGTGACCTCTGCATTAAAGCTATCAAAAAGAGATATCCTCCATAGGATCAGCCATGGATGCCTACATGATCTAAATCAACGAAATCATACTGAGATTCTAGGTACTGAATCCTTCCACCTGGTCTTCAATGTTCTATTTATATTTGAAGGCACCTTCAAATTTAAGTCCTCGGTGACAAGATCCCCTGTTGTCTGTTATCACAACTACATAACCCAGAGATGCCAATGTATTTAAGCAGAAATGCTTGACTCCTTTAAACCGTTTATTCACCAGTTGCATCTGAGGACCACCAAAGATGAACAGCACAGTGGGATATTTCTTCCCAGGCTGCAGATCATGAGGCTTGTAAATCATTCCATACAGCATAAATCCTGGGATACTTTCAAATGAGAAGTTTTCTGGTGGTGTGGTGTGTAGTCAGGAGGAGAACCTGCTGAATCTAAAGTAGTGGCTCAAAATTGCTTTGTTCTGCATGCTGGGTCATCTTCAGGACCAGAGCGCTTGTAAACAGATACACAGCATGGATTCTTCTGAATACTATATTTATTTATAAATAAATTTTAATGCTGACTAATATAGCAGGAATGAGAATAGCCACGATTTCTCAACCTTGTCACCTCTCCAGGATTGTCATAGCTCACAACATACAAGTGATACTCTAAAAAGGAATCTTTGGTGCCTTCAAAATACACCAGCTTCTGTATTTCATCAATTTGGATATTAGATCTAGGGCAAATTCATCACTTGTAATTGCTACTTCTTCCTTGACTGGACACTTGAAATTACTTGGAGCAGTTGGTCCTCCATTGGACCATTTATACTTGCTCTCTTTTAAAATGGATGTGATTTTATACAGATGTTGGAACTTATTTTGTATTCTGAGGCAAAAATAAGCTCTCTTTCATCTTCATGACTTTGGGGGAAAACATAAAAGACATCGTGGATTTTTATTCTTATGTCTGTTGTTTCTTCATAAATAATGAGTGGTGTCACAGAATCAGGCACTGAATCTATTAGTTTCTGTCATTTCACTGCATCATCTTATACTGGGATAAATAACGCAGGGGATATTAACAGTATGTATTTGGTTTTGAGAATGATCTAGTAGGATGGACCATGTATATTTTCTCTCTGGAGTCCTTACAGCCTGGGCAACATACTCAACTCCTTCAAACAGAGTCTCAAAGGGTTGTACTAGTTCCTTTTCCACCACATCAGCAATCCTTCCTTCTACATCAATCATTTTTTCTGATATCTTAAAAGCGACTTTTGGATTTGCTGTTCCTGTTTTGAGATATCTGAATGAATCTGTCCTTCTGGTCTCTAACATGGGGGATGTAACAGGAATAATTTCCACTTCTGATTCATCATTTAGATGATGATCAGTAGAATTAGAAGAACTTTTCCTCCTTTCAGAGTTGGTTCACCCTCTGGACACCACCAATAATTAGAATATCTATCAAACTCTTCCTGAAGGAAAAAGGTAGCAGCTCCAGCAGCTCTTGAGTTCTCTTCCATGTTAGCAAGCTTATTATGAACATAGGTGAGCGTCTTATCTTCCCCTAGTTACAATGTTTGCTATACAGATGTCATTGTTAGGGATGAAAGCAATCTAGTCTGGATCAGCAGGGCACAGTTTTGCATCCATCCTTATGCTGGGGCAACTGGTCTACACTAAATTGCATCTTAAGGGTTGTTGAGTAAATTCATGTGGGCCTCCATCTTTTAGATGATAAATTATGCTACTATCTTGGAACAAGTGTTCCACGTTCCTGGTGACAATCATAAGAAACATTTCCAATTGTCTCAATGTGTTTTCTTTCTCTTGATAACTCTTCTTCTCAAGAATATATTCCATAGTTCAGGATTGCCTGAAGAAGAGCTAAGCGTGGCTTCCAAGACAGCATTAAAATTGCTGCTTTGTTGATGATTTTGGGAATTTCTGAGTAAAACAGTGTATTTTCTCTGTTCTCACCAGACATAGCAAGGTAATAGATCTTGTCTGAATGAGGTCCATCTGGATCATTCTTTTTTACAAACATAAAGTCATGTGGTGCCTTAACCACCATATAGTCATGGTATTTCCTGCAAGCAGTTTCTTAAGCTGACTCCAGGAATATCTCTCAAAATAAAATGCCTCAAATTTAGGTTGTTCTTGTGATTCAACATTCTTCTGATGCTCTGCAGTTTCAAAGATTTCAACACTCAAGTGTTCAGTTTCTATTGATGATGACAAGTTGCACTTTCCTTCCCCTTAGGGCCACCGTGGTCATGAAGCACCCTACAGATAGGGCCATCATTGCCTTTCATGCCACTCCATGCTCCTGAGCCCCATCTGCAGCAACTACCCTGGTTCCAAGTGGCTCCTCAGCTACTGGTGGGTGGGCAACAATGGTAAACATGGCTTCTAGGAGCAGTGACTGCCCTGTAAAAACATTTTTTACCATTTGTTTTTCAAACTTGGAGTTTCACATTCTCTCCCTTCGTCCATCCACACCCATCCACATTGAGAAAGCAAGCAATTCAATATAGGTTATACACGTATAGTCATGCAAAATACTTCTAGAAGAGTCATATTGTGAAAGATAACTATATTTTCCTCTATCCTGTTCAGCCCTCCATTTAGTCTATTCTCTCCTTTGACCTGTGCCTCCTCAAAAATGTTTGCTTCTGATTATCTCCTCTCCCAAACTTTCATCCCTTCTGTCATACCCCTCTCTTATCCCTTTCCCACCTACTTTCCTGTAAGGTAAGATGGATTTCCATACCTGCTTGAGTGTGTATGTTATTCCCTCCTGAAGGATTTGATGAGATAAACCCTTTATGATTTCTCTTTCCTTTTCCCTTTTCATGTTTCTCCTGATTCTTATATTTGTAAGTCAAATTTTCTGTTCAACTCTAGTCCTTACATCAAGAACACTTGAAAGGCTTCTACTTCATTGAATGTCTATTTTTCCCTTGAAGAATTATACACAATTTTGCTGGGTAAGTGATTTTTGGTTTTAATCCTTGCTCCTTTGACCTCTGGAACATTATATTCTAAGCACTTCAATCACTTAATATAAAAGCTGCTAGATCTTGGGTTATCCTGAATGTATTTCCACAATACTTGAATTGTTTATTTTTAACTGTTTGTAATAGTTGCCCCTTGACTTGGGAACTCTGAAATTTGGATACAATATTCCTAGGAGTTTCACTTTTGGGATCTCTTTCAAAAGATGATTGATGAATTGTTTCAATGCCTGTTTCCCCTTCTGGTTCTATATTATCAGGGAAGTTCTCCTTGGCAGTTTCTTGAAAGATGATGTCTAGGCCCTTTCTTTTCATCATGGATTTCAAGTAGTCCAATAAATTTTATATAATCTCTCCTTCATCTATTTTCCAGGTGAGTTATTTTTCCAGTGAGATATTTTACATTGTCTTCTATTTTTTCATTCTTTTGGTTTTGTTTTATAATTTTTTGATTTCTCATAAAGTCATTAGCTTCCATTTGCTCCCTTCTAATTTTTTAATTTAATTATTTTATTTGTTTCCAGTGTTCTACACCCACTTCCATATACCTTAGATCTTTTCTCTCCCTCTCCTTTCCCCCTCCTTCCCTTGTTCTTTCCTGAGATGGCATGCAATTTTATATAGTTACTACACAAACATTCCTAATAAATATATTTTCACCTTAGTCATGTTGCATAGAAGATTTAAAATGAATGGGAGAAATCATAAAGCAAAACATAAAAGAAAAGAAAATGGTCTGTGTTCAGAAAGAAAATTCATTCTGTGTTCAAATTCCATAATTCTTTTTCTGCATGTAGAAGCCATTTTGCCTCAAGAGTCCATTGGAAATTTTTTAAGTCCTTGAATTTCAATGAAGTTCTAAATCTACCAGAAAAAATTCTTGTATACTGCATGTGTTACTTTGTACACAGTTCTCCTGGTTCTGCTCCTTTCACTCAATGTCAGATCATATAATTGTTTCCAGGCCTCTATGAAGTCATCTTATTCATCATTTCTTATATCAAAATAGTATTCCATTACATTCATATACCACAATTTATTCAGCAATTCCCCAATTAATGGACATCCCCTTGATTTCCAGGTTTTGGTCACCACAAAGAGAGCTGCTATAAATATTTTTACACACGTGGAACCCTTTCCCATTTTTATGATCTCTTGGGGATACAGTTCTAGAAGTGATATTTCTGGGTCAAAGGACATGCACATTTTTGTAGCCCTTTAGACATAGTTCCAAATTGCTCTCCAGAATGGTTGGATCAAGTCACAGCTCCACCAACAATGAATTAGTGTTCCAACTCTACCATATCCTCTCCAACATTTATCATATTCCTGTTTTGTCATGTTAGACAGTCTGATAGGTGTGATGTGGTATCTTAGAGTTGTTTAGATTTGCACCTCTCTGATCAGTAGTGATTTAGAACATTTTTTCATATGACTATAAATAGCTTTAATTTCTTCCTCTGAAAAGAGCCTGTTCGTATCCTCAGACCATTTATCAATTGGGGAATGACTTGTATTCTTGTACATTTGACTCAGTTCTCTATATATTTTAGAAATGAGGCGTTTATCACAGACACTATTTGCAAAAATTCTTTCACAGTTTTC
This sequence comes from Potorous gilbertii, assembly GCA_028658325.1. NCBI lineage: Eukaryota > Metazoa > Chordata > Mammalia > Diprotodontia > Potoroidae > Potorous > Potorous gilbertii. The sequence goes on from CM053774.1 coordinate 5,821,029, forward strand.
TGATTCCCTCCTGACCTTGGTTGCATTGAGTTTGTTTGTGCAAAAATTTTCAATTTAATGTAATCAAAATTATCCATTATGGACTTTATAATGTTTTCTATCCCTTGTTCAGGCAAAAACTTCTCCATTCTCCATCAATATGATAAATATACTATTCCTTGCTCCAGTAATTTTTTATAGAATCAATCTTTATAACTGGATTGTTTACCAAATAATACTTTATTATTGTGATGTTTTTCCACTTACTTAGATCTGACTTTATTTGTGGGAAAAGTGTCTTGTAATTGTGTTCATATAATCCCTGCATTTGTTTTGGCAGGTAGACTCCCAAATATTTTATAGTGTCTACTCTAGCTTTAAATGGGGTTTCTCTTTCTATCTCTTGCTTTTGGGCTCTGTTACTAATATATAGAAATGTAGAAGATTTGTGTGTGTTTATTTTGTAACCTGAAACTTTGACAAAGTTATTTATTAGTTCAAGTAATTTTTTGCTTGAATCTCTGGGATTCTCTAAGTATATCATCATATCACCTGCAAAGAGTGATAACTAAGTTTCTTCTTTGTCTATTCTAATTCCTTCAATTTCTTTATCTCATCTAATTGCTACAGATAACATTTCTATTACCATTTTGAATAATTGTGGTGATAATGGACATCCTTGTTTCTCCCCTGATCTTATTGGAAATGCATCTAGCTTATCTCAATTGCATATAATGCTTGTTGAAGGTTTTAAATAGATACTGTTTATTATTTTATGGAAAGTTTCCTTTATTCCTATGCTCTCCAGTGTTTTTAATAGGAATGTATGTTGTATTTCAGACCCACTGAGTGAACTCCTTTGTTGTTACATGAAATGGCAATATCCACATAGCGCAGTGGGAAGTTTGACTTGCACAGTGCAACAGTTGGGAGGTAAGCATATGATGCTTCAGTCAGAGGCTGATGATCTGTCTGAGTATCAGTGACCACCAAGAGGCAGGGCTCCCTGAAAACTGTCTGGATCTGGTTAGTGAAGGTGCCCAGTGTGGAACAACCAGCAATTGGTGTAATGCCAATGATAGCAGCAAATTTCAGAACAGCCTACTAACCAGTGCTCCTGGATGAGATGACACTAACATCAGCTGGGTTTTCAATGGCAACAATGGCACAAGCTGCCAGCAGAAGCTTTTCCCTGCTTCTCTTCAAGTTAATGATGTAGATGCCATCACTCTTTCTTTTGTAGATGTCCTCTTCCATCTGGAAGTCCAAACTGGTCCCACCCAAATGGGTTCCTGCAGCAAGGAATTTGGGGACATCCTCCTCCTTCATCTGCAAAACATTTAGGGCTCTGGACATTGTGAAAGTTTCCCCTTAAAGTTACAATGGAAACCGAGAACAACATCGTATAGAACCCACTTCAGGGCAGCACAGAAAGCTAAACTCATTTTTTTACAGTTTGGAGGGATTTGAGGAAGATCTCAAGCAAGTTCCTGCTTTTATTCCTATGTCCAGATGAAACTCTGGGCAGCAACTAAGGAGCCCCCAACCATCTTGGATTACCCACCAATCCTAATAATTTTACTCTCCTTTTTCTTCTGTAACTCATTTAATTTTTCCTTTAAGAATTTGGATACCATTTGGGAGTCTATCTGCCAAAAACACACCCAGGGACTATATGAACACAATTACAAAACAATATTCACACAAATAAAGTCAGATCTAAGTAACTGGAAAAGCAGTTGTTCATGGGTAGGCCAAGGTAATATAATAAAAATAACAATTCTCCCTAAATTAATTTACTTATTCAGTGCCATACCAATCAAATAATCAGAAAATTATTTTCTAGAGCTAGGGAAAATAATATTGAAATTCATCTGGAAGAACCAATGTCCAGAATCCCAAGGAAATTGATGCAAACAAATGCTAGGGAAGGTGGCCTAGCCATACTAATTCTCCAGTAGTATTATAAAGCACTGGGTATTGGCTAAGAAATAGAAGGGTGGATCAGCGGAATATGTGAGGTACATAAGATAGAGTAGTCAATGATTTTAATAAAAACCCAAGACTCCAGCTTCTGGGAAAAGAACTCACTGTTTGCCAAAACAGTGCTGGGAGAACTGGATAATAGCATGGCAGAAACTGGGCGTAGACCAATGTCTCACATCGTACACCAAAATAAAATCAAAATGGGTACATCATATAGGTATAAAGACTGGTAGTATAAGTAAATTAAATGAGCAAGGAATAGTTTATTTATCAGATTTATGAAAAGGAAGATATTTATGACTGAACAAGGGACAGAGAACATTATGAAGGTGAAATGGATAATTTTGTTTACTGTAAATTGAGAAGATTTTGTACAAACAAAGCCAGTGCTACCAAGAGTAGGAGGGAAGCAGAAATCTGGGAGAGAAGTTTTATAGCTAGTGTCTGTGATAGTGGCCTCATTTCTAAAATATATAGAGAATTGAGTCAAATTTAGAAGGATACAAGTCATTCTCCAGTTGATAAATTCTCAAAGGATATGAACAGGCAGTTTTCAGAGAAAGAAATTAAAGCTATCTATAGTCATATGAAAAAATGCTTTAAATCACTATTGTTTAGAGAAATGCTAAAGAAAACAATTCTGAGGTACCAAATCCTACCTATCAGATTGGCTAATATGAAAAACAAGGAGATGATAAATGTTGGAGAAGATATGGGCGAGTTGGAACACTAATTCATTGTTGGTGAAGTGTAATGGTAATTGAAGACTTAAACATCTTCCCTCCTCATTGATGGACCTACCCATTAAAGGAAGCTTGATTATGGGAGGCCCACACCTTTTGTTAATTTCTAATGCCCTGGTTCTCAAGTGTTATGATGCCCTATGACTCTGAAAATGTATAAATACTCTGAGGTGAGGTTTTGCTTTGGGACTTACTCATTGGAAGTGTTTGTTCAGCCAGATGAAACTCTGGGCAGCAACTAAGGAGCCCCCCAGCTTTGAAAACCCAGGTATTGGTGCTTCTCTCTCTGGTAACTACGTATGTATGGTCAGATTGCTGAATCTTTCTGTTGATCTGTGATGTATGTATTGCTTATGGTCAGACTGCTGTGAGCACTCTCTGTTGATCTTTTCTTTATGTTTATGTTTTCTATGAAGTTCAGGGTACTAACTTTAGCTCTTAATTAAGTGCATGATACATGTGCTTGATTAAAATGATTTTTGACCCCTCAAATTTGCTTTCCTTTCAGTAAAGTAGCTTTCCTTTTAGTAAAGTTGCTTTCCTTTTAGAAAAGCAGATCTAAGAACTTGTACAGAAGGCCTTCCTGTGTATATTGAGGTCTTCGCTGTTACATGGAGCTATGAATTGATCAAACCATTCTGGAGAGTAATTTGGAACAATTCCAAAAGGGCTATAAAAATGTGCATACCCAAAAGGCAATGCCAAAATGGGACAGTAGAAGCAGAGACTTGCTAGAGCTTTCCCCCCAAGTCCGACCAAATACCTGTAAAAATGACTCCAAACAAATTCTAGACCTGTAGAACCCACAGAATGGCAGTGTGGAGCAAATATCCAGAACAACACAGTCTGGAAGGTCAATGGGAAGCCTCTATTGCACTGTGCTGGGAACAGAATGCAGCTTAGTTTTGGCCATGTTGTCATAGACTTTCTAAGTGAAGTGGATGGAGAAGAAGAAAGATAGAGAAGTTGGAACTCAAAGTTTTAAAAACAAATGTTAAAAATATGTTCACATCCAACTGGGAAATAAGACACACAGGTAGAGGAGTATAGAAATATATCTTGCCCTCAAAGAAAATAGAAGGGAAAGGGATGAGAAAAGGAAGGGATATAATAGAAGGGAGGGCAGATTGAGGTGAGGAGTAATTGAAATGCACAATGTCTTGGAGTGGGTGGAAGGGAGAGATGGAGAGAAAATTCGCAACTCAAAATCTTGTGGAAGTGAATGTTGAAATCCAAAAACATATTAAGTAAACCAAATAACATGTGCATACCCTTTGACCCAGCAATATCTTTTCCAGGGCTGTATTCCAAAGATACCATAAAAATGGGAAAAGGGTCCACATGTACAAAATATTTAAAGTAGTTTTTTTTGTAGTGGCCAAGTACTGGAAATCGAGGGAATGTTTATCACTTGGGGAATGGGTGAGTAAGTTGTGGCATATGAATGATATGGAATACTACTGTACAATGAAAAATGATCAACGGATGGACTTCAGAAAAAGCCTGGAAAGACTTATATGAATTGATGCTGAGTGAAATGAGCAGAACCAGGAGAGTGTCATACAAAGCAACAGACAAAATGAGTGAGGACAGTTTGTGATGCAAAGACCTAAAACATTTCCAAATGATGCAAAATGCCATCCACATCCAGAGAAAGAACTGTGGAATTGGAACGCAGAATGAAGTAAACTATTTTCTCTTGTGTTATGCTTTGTTTTAGTTTGTTTTTTTCTCATGGTTTCTCACATTCATCTTAATTCTTCCATCAACATGACTAATGGGAATATGTATTTAATAAGGATATATGTGTGGAACCCATGTAAGATTGCATACCATCTTGGGGAGTGAGAGAGGAAGGAGAGGGAGAAAATTTAGAACTTATGGAAGTCATTATTGGAAACTGAAAAGAAATTAATTAAAGCAAAGAATTTGGATATCATACCATTTGATACCTATGTGTTTTGTGTTGATACTGCTTTGTTGTCTATGGTACTTTTTAGCAAAATGTAGTTTCCCTCTGAATCTCTTTTTATTAGTTTTATTTTTGCTTTTCTTCGTCTGAGATTGTGTTTGCTACCTCTGCTTTTCTTTTCACCTCATCTGAATGAAGCATGATTGATTCTGCTCCAACCCCTTATTTTAATTTTGCTTTTGCTTCTCTGTTTCAGGTGTGTTTCTTATAAGCAGCATGTCGTAAGATTCTAGTGTTTAGTCCACTCTGCCATCCACATCTGTTTTATGGGTGAATTCATCCCGTACTTATTCATAGTTTTGTTTTGTTTTTACCAATTTTGCACTTCCCTCCATCCTATTTTCTTCTACTTATCCTTTTCTCTCTTTTTATACCATGTCCCTCCTCAAAAGTTCTTTCTCTTTCTGGTCACTGCTTCTAATATTCCAACAATGGGACAATTCTTGCTATACTCTGATACTAACATCATTCTTAAAGTTCATTTCCTGGGTCTTTTTCTTTTCTTACATTCTCTTCTGCTCCACTGAAGTACAATTAATGGTCATTTTCTCCTCTATGTACACACTATGTTATTCTTACCTTCACACATTTCCCCATCTCACTCCTCAGACACTTGGTTCTCTTAATAACTGAAGCAACTTGACAACTGCCACTCTGTGCCACTCTGCTCACCTCACCCATTCTATGCCTTTGTGATAATCAAGGTGCAGAAAACATTCTAATGGGTCTTTCTAGCCTAGGCAACAATCAGTAATAACAGATGCCATTTAAAGATGGTGCCAAGGGCATTGACTTCATCCATGCCCATGGCATGCACCTCATCATTTCCCACCTACTGCTCTCCTGAACTTCATGGTCTCCAGATACTTATCCTTTTGTAAGATACCATCCACTTGAAACTCACATTCCCTTGGTTCCTCCTATCCTAAGCAAACCTGCCTCCAATTAGACAGAATGGTGTGTACATCAGAAAAGTTCTTCCAAATCTTCTACCGTTTCAGGTTGCCCAGACGATTTACCTCCCAATTTCCCACTTTGACTGCAGGATTTTCTCATGCTTCAGAGCCAGGTACCTTCTTCATCTCCACTTTCCTTGCTTTTAAGCTTTTTATGTGTTTTCTTCCTCATTAGACTATGAGTCTCTTGAGACCAAGGACTATCTTAGAACTTGATTTGAATCCCAAATATTTTTAGCACACTGTTAGTCACATAGTAGGCACTTAAATCTTTATTGACTCTGACTCTGTCTGGAAACAATATTTGGCCCTCCTTAACTGAATTTTCTTTGAATGTCCAGTTCTTATAGCAAAAAGTAGCATCCTATTTTTTTACAGACAAACTCAAGGCTATTGTGTCTTGTCCATAAACAGTTAGTAAGCCCCAGACTCAATTTTTGAGTCCTGGTCACCTATCCCTAATTCCAGTCATCTTATCATGTTGCTGGCCAAGAAAAATTTTATTTCTCTGTATTCAGAAGACATAACACTTTGTTAGCAAAACAAACTGTATCTTACATGTCCTTTCTTTTTCATATTATTTTCTGTTTCTATGAATCATACATCTATGTATTTATGGTCATTTGAGAGCTTCTGCACTCTCATGACCTCATCATCTTTCACTATTGACTTAAAAAGAAGGGGAGAAAAATGATCAGGGAGGGTGCAGTTGCCTAAATGACTCAAAGGCATGATAGAATCATTTATTACTTTATGCATGACTCTTGGTGAGAGTGTTTAAATGATCATTTGGTTTTTGGTGTCCAACAATTGGTTTTCAGATCTGACTCCATCCATATATGTTCCTACAGGGAATTATATATGGCTTGTTGATTGCATTCAACAGCAGGGAAGGCAGCAGTGATCTGTTTTGCCCTAGCTGAGTATCATTGCCACCAGCAAGAATTTCTCTAAGAGCTTTCAAGGGACAGCCTGACAGCCAAAAGGCAAAAACAGAACTAAATGATGATATAAAATCAGAGCAAACCCAATTAAACTGGGTTTGTTAGTGGTGGTAATGTGTTAGCCATGTGGGTTTATGGTGGGGGCTGACCTAGAAAATCAGAAAAGCCCACTATGGTTAAGAGGCTCAATCACATGGCTCCATATGGTTGAAGGTGTTTAATATTCTATTTAAAATCACCCATTTTAGGATGGTTGTAAAAAATTCATCCTTCTGCTCATGGTGAGATCCATCTGGTGACTAACACTTACCATGGAGTTTGGATGACACTGTGCTCAGTGCTTTCTGATGACAGCCTTGTAATGCAGAAAAAGAAAACAAGCATTTTCTCAGCAAAATTCACCAATGGCCCCATAGATAATTTATCACCATCCATTTCCATTAGAAAGCAAAGTTAAATCCATCTCTAAAATCTAATCAGGAGATAGAATTCACAATATGCCAGCAGGAGAGGGCTGGGAGGTGGAGGGAGGAGGATTGGTAGTGGGGGCTGGGGAGCTGTCATTCTAGCTCAAGTAGATTCTATTAGAGATGCATGATGTTCCCTGATCAGACTGCTCACAGAAGGCTGCATGATGATTTCCCCAATAACATCCAGAAGAAGCAATGAGCTTTACTAAATCAACAGCACTCCCTAAAAGTAGGCACAAAATGTATTTATGAAGCAGCTTATTTCAGTACATCCAATTACATGTAGTTCTCACATTGTCCCATTCACTTCATTCCAGTGATGCTCAATTCAATTCAAACACACAGTTTTGAATGGACAATAGCCTGCAGAACACTGTGCTAGGCACTGGGGGAGAAGGGCAGCTTAGCTACCGTACTGTCTGGCCTTAGAGAGGGGAAACTTGAAAAAGGAAATAGACAGTTGGTTAGAATACAAGTATACCAATCCAATACGTATTTATTGAGTGCCTATCATGTGCAAGACATTGTGATGGACACAAATGACCTCTAGAAGCTACATTCTGTTCTGTTGGGATAGCACTTTACATAGGATGAAAGGTCTAAATAAAGCTATGTGAAATCTGGGTGGAGGTGGGGAAAGAATCATGAATGAGAAGAATCACACTTGGGGTGCCATCTAGATTAGGATTTAAAAGGTGGGTAGCATTTCAACAAGAAGCAGGGAGTGCATTCTAGGCATACTCATCAGTGTTCTCAGAGGCAAAGTTCGAATCAAGAAAGTATGGGTTGTGTGGTGCAATGAGCTAATACACTTATACTCAACATATCTTTAGTCTCCAAATAATCAAGAAAAAAATAAGGTGCCACACAGCCATTCCTTCTTAACCTGTTTTCTAATATTTTAAAGAACTCATTTATCTGAAAGAGGACCTGTATAAGCATTTGATAACTGTGAATATGAGGCCAAATGACTATCCATTATCACTCCTCCCCTATTGAATAGGTCAGAGAAAAAGAGGCACAAACACAGACATAGACACAGACACAGACATACACATTCAATTGACTAAGAGGCAAATGCCAGCATTATAGATTCCACTTTTCTGTAATTTTCATTTAAAATTAAGATACTGTTAGGTAATCATTGGAAGTAACAATGATGGAGCTAATCTATTTTTAAGCTTCCTCTAAAATGATTAACTTTAGAACTAGACAATTCTCTATAGACCATTTAGTCCAAACTTCTCATTTCAGAGGCAAAGCCCAAATTGGTGAAGTAACTTACTCGAGGTAATTGTTAATTTACTCGTGCTAATTGTTATCCAAGTGAGAATCTGAATTAAAGTCATAATTCAATCCACTGTCCAAAATAGAAGTCCAGTTTTCTGAAGGTACTAATGTCATTTTGTTCCACATATAATGAATAGAACACTGGACTTGGATTCTGGGCAGGAATGGATGGGAATCCTATCTCATACACTATCAGCTGTGTGACCCTGGGTATATCATTTAACTTCTCTGGGCCTTCATTTCCTCATCAATAAAATAAGGAGGCTGAACTTGACAACCTCTAAGACCTTTCAATTCTAGATTGATGGTGCATGGTTCAGGAAGCAAGAACATAGAGATGTGATCACATGAAAAGAAAACTTGTAATAAATATAGACCCCTATGTCTGGAATTTGAGTGTCTAATCTTGTGGTTGTGGGGAGTTATCTTGGTTTCCTCTTTGGAATGTATTTGTGTATGTATGTTTTTGTGTGCATGAGGTGAAGGGGTGTTGAGTGGGCAGGTTTGGAGGGACAATTTAGATGAACATAACTCCCAAGGGTAAGGAGTATGATTTGAGCCTCCAGCTATGCTGCCATCTTTGTGCACAGGCTGAAAATACCATTTAATGCTACAAGCATCTACGAAACACCCATGTGTTAAAGGCATAATGCTTGATATCAATGACAGGAAATGATAGGAAAAGAATACTATAATCCCGGTCCTCAAGAAACTTACATTCTAATGGAAAGAACATGTAAACAAATTTATATACACATTCATATACACATACGCATGTACACATACCCACACCCATATCCACACCCACACACACCCCCTACCCCTACCCCCACACACATATGCTAGATCAGTGATTTCACTGGATCTAGTACCTACAAAATTCTGTAGAAAAGTCTGAGAATGGGGTAAATTATTTTACATGAAGAAGCATGAAAGATCTATCATAGTACAGGGGAAAATGCAAAGGGGGATAATGAGCATCTCTTGAACCTTACTGCCTTCAGTATTGGTTCAAAGAGGGAATGATATACACAATCAGTTGAATATAGAAATCTATTTTACCTGACAGGGGAGTAGAAGGGGAGGGGATAAAGTAAGAGGTTGTGAGGACCGACTGAAGGGAGGCCAGAGGATAGACAGAAGCAAAACACTGGTGAGGAGGGAAAGGGTGAAAGGAGAGAGAGGACAAAAGGAGAAAGAATAGGATGGAGGGAAATAACCAGAAAGTAATCATAACTGTGAATCTGAAAGGGATGAACTTTCCCATGAAACAAATAGCAGAAAGATAAAAAACCAGAATCCTGAAATATATTAGGAATAATCTACTTGTCAGGTCTATGGGGATGGGAAGAATTCATGACCAAAAAAGAAATAGAGGATATAACAAAATATAAAATAGGTATTTTGATTATATTAAGTTAAAAAGCTATTGCATAAACAAAATCAATGCTACCAAGATGAGAAGGAAAACAGAAAGATGGGAAACAATCTCTTGAGCAAAGGTCTCCAATAAAGACCTCATTTCTAAAATATATAAAGAACGGAGTCAAATTTATAAGAATTCAAACCACTCCCCAATTGAAAAATGAAGAGAAGAATGTGAACAAGCAGTTTTCAGATGAAGAAATCAAAATTATCTGTAGGCATATGAAGAAGATCACTTTTGATCAGAGAATAGCAAATTAATAAAAATAACCTCTGAGATACCACCTCCCGTATATAAGATTGACTAATAGGACAAAAAATGAAAATAATAAATGTTGGAAAGGATGTAGGAAAATTGCAACATTAATACACTGTTGATGGAGTTGTGAACTGATCCAACTATTCTGGAGAGCAATTCAGAACTATACCCAAAGGGCAACCGAACAATGTATATCCTTTGATCCAGCACTACCACTACTAAGTCTGTATCACAGAAAGATCATGAAAAGGGAGAAAGCACTTACATGTGCAAAAATATTTATAGCATCCCTTTTCATGGTGGCAAAATATTGGAAACTGAGGGGATGCAATGGCTGGACAAGCGATGATATATCAATATAATGGAATACTATTGTTCAGTAAGAAATGATGAACAGGCAAATTTCAGAAAATCCTTGAAAGACTTGTATGAACTGAATTAAAGTGAAATGAGCAGAACTAAGAAAACATTATACACAGTATCAACAACGTTGTGTGATGATAGACTATGAAAGACTCAGCTCTTATCAGCAACACAAGGATCCAAGACAAGTATAAAGGATTCACGAAGGAAAATGCTGTCCATATCCAGACAAAGAACTAATGGACTATGAATGCAGATTGAAGTATATTTTTTTCACTAATTTTATTCTTTCTCATTTTTTCTCTTTTTGATGTTTCTTCTTTCACAACTATGAATAAGATGGAAATACTTTTTAAATGATAGTACATGAATGAACTATATCAAACTGCCTACCATTTTCAGAAGAGGGGAAGGGAGGGGAAGAGGGACAAAAATTTGGAACTCAAAATCTTGTAAAAATGAATGCTAAAATTTTTCTGGACATGTAAATGGGGAAAATAAATCACGATTAAAATACAAAAAAAAAACAAGTTCATGGATGTTGGGTTAAGAGACAGCAGGGTAGAGCCTTTTTGGGGCTACTGGCTGTGAGAGTAATTTAACTGTCCTTCTTTCTGCCTTTGTCCATACCTGGGGTGCACCTTATCTCTACCTCTATCTTTTAGATCTTTCACTCCTTCAAAGTGAAGTTCAAACAAACTTTGTTGGACATAGCCAATGTGGGTATTTATTTTGCTTAATTATGGATATTTGTTACCGCATTTTCTTGCTTCCTTTTTTTTAAAGGGAGGAGAAAAAGAAATTAGATGATCATTCATTGAAAAAATAATAATTTCCAAAATCTCAGCTCACATGCCATCTACAAGAGATTTTTACAAATGTCCCTTAAGCTACTAGTTCTTTCCCAAATTACTTTATATTTCTCTGGTCTATATTTTCCATTTAATTAAAACAGTGTATATTGCTTCCAATAAAAACTAACAATAGAAACAAGACAAAAACTAAACCATTTAGGAGCAGGGGAAGTTCTGTTGTTTTAGCTTGGTATCCTTACTGTGCAGCATAGTTCCTAGTACACAATACTAGACTACTTCTCTGAGTGTGAACAGTTTGTTGCTAACTTGGATGGAAAGTTGAATCAACACACAATTGGCAAGTGAGCAGAAAAGGAGTGGGTAGCTTTCAGAGATTTGGTGCATAGCACTGCGTTTGCTCATCTGGGTCAGAACACTCACAAACGTCAAGATGGGTTTGATGAAAATGATGGGGAAATTCAGAAGCTACTAAATGAAAAAAAAGAACTCCACAGAACTTACCAGCAGGATAGTTCATCCACCTCTAAGAAGGCATGATTTAATTCCACCAAAAGCAAAGTACAAGCAAAGCTTAGAGAGATGCAGAATTTCTGGTTCACTAAGAAGTCAGATGAAATTCAGTTTTATGCTGATAGTAAAAATCCAAAGCGCTTTTTTGATTCCCCGAAAGCTATTTATGGAACAAAAACCTATGATGCATCACAGCTACTCAGTGCTGATGAAGTCACATTGATTAGTGATAAGGACATGATCCTACAGAGATGGGCTGAACACTTCCATAGGGTTCTCAACAGACCATCATCAATCAATGCTGAGGCCATTAACTGTTTACCTCATGTTGAAGCCAATTCCTCCTTAGCTGATCTTCCAACTGAAGAAGAGGTTTTGAGGGCTATTAGTCTCCTTTCATGTGGCTAACCACCTGGTGCTGATTCTATTCCAGCTGAGATTTAAAAAGTTGGGAAACCATTGCTCATATAAAAGCTGACTGAAATTTTCCAGGTTATATGGCAAGAGGAGGTTATCCCCCAGGAGTTCAAGGACGCCTCCATTGTCCATTTCTATAAGGGTGAAGGGAATAGATTGTCCTGTGACAATCACAGGGAGATCTCTCTCAGTCATTGTTGGCAAAATTCTTGCTAGAGTCCTCCTTAATAGGCTTATCTTTCATCTGGAACATGGTCATATACCTGAGAGCCTGTGTGCCTTCAGAAACGACCAAGTAACAGTCAATATGATGTTTACTGTCCAACAACTCCAAGAGAAATGCCAGGAGCAGAACAGAGGTCTGTAAACAACATCTGTAGATCTTACCAAGGCCTTTGACACTGTTAGTAGTGAGGGCTTATGGAAAATTATGCCAAAATTTGGTTGCCCAGAGAAGTTCATCAGTATTGTACATCAATTTCATGACGGCATTTTTGTCTGGGTTCTGGATAATGGACAATGCTCTTGTGCCTTTGCCACTGTTTATTGTGAGGGTCCAAGGTCTCCCAGTATATCCTGGGTCATTTCTAGTCATCCTGATGAATATCTGGTCACTGGATCCAGATGGCTCTGGAGGAGAAGTGAGGCTGGTGACCTGCACAGCCCTCCCCCACTCAAAACAAAGGCAAGTGCAAGCCATGTCATCACTTCTCTGATGGCGTGGTCTTCTTCAGCAATGAAGAATGAACACAACTTAACCTTTATTTGCCTGTTTCCTCAACTATAAAATGAGGGTAAATATTTGCACCTTTCTCTCACTTATACTGAGGGTCAAATAAGGTCATGTTTGTAAAAAGTGCCTAGCGCAGGGTCTGACCTACGACGCTGAGGCTGTTTGGTTGGTTTTTACTCATGTCTAAATCTTTGTGACTTTATTTGGAATTTTCTTGACAGAGATACTAGACTGATTTTTCATTTTCTTCTCCAATTCATCTTGCAGATGAGGAAATTGAAACATACAGGGTTAAGTGACTTGCCCAGGGTTACATAGTTAGTTAGGGTCTGAGGCCAGATTTGAACTCAAAAAGAGTCTTCCTGACGCAAGGCTTGGCATTCTATCCTCTAGCTGCCCTTCTGGTGCCTAATAGCACTTACTAAATGCTTATTCAATTCAACCCTTCCATGCTTTTCTGAGCGTTCCAAAATAAGCTAGTGCAGGGAAGGAGGCCACTTTCCCCAGCATTATGTAAGCTCCCTTGTTCCTTAGATGTTTGAGTCTGTAAAATTGTTTCATGCTAAGATATTGGAAATTAACTCGAGAGGTTGAACAAAAGGATTCACTTTGTTTCAGCAGGAGTTCAAAATGGATATGAAACTGAAATCCCCATTTTCCCTGGGTGCTCCATTGGCCGTGAATTATGTGTCGCAGTGACTCAATCATAATCTAACCATTCATGCTTCAGCCAACAACTTGATTTGTCAAGAGAATATCCCTGCAAGCTGCCAATAGAATTGATGTCCACTGAAGAAGTATAATTAAACCCGCAGTGAGCTAATTTATTTTTCTTTTATAACAACTTTAGGTGCATGAACAGAAAATATGAAGCATCGATAAGGCAAGTGAGATTCTTTGCTCTTTCTACATTTGTAGCAAGCACTCTACCTTTTTTTAAAATCATATAAACATTTTTCAAAAACATTCTATTCTCCCTTCCGCCAAACACCTACTTATATTGTACATGTGTTTGTACCAGCCGAGCAATATTGAGCTATTTCTAGGTATAATATTTTCTTCCAAATTAACTCCTGAGGAGGCTTTGTGCTACATCCATGTTTTGTGTTGTTTGAGTTTATTATATGCTTTTATCATGAGATAATTTTATCTCTGAGAACAGAGAAATTGATTTTGAGACACCATACCATTCATAGGCAGTGGGATATAGGAGAAAAGGCATTTATAGATTTGAATGTTTGGTTAGATGCTTAGCATTTTAATGGGAATGAGTAATAATTTAAATAGCTGAACCATTATTTATAGCTCAGAACTGGAAATCTAGCTGAGGAGAAGCTTAATCACAATGCTTGAAAAAAATTGTCCTTTCATTGAGATGGGTACTTCTCTCCTATTAGAGATCATAGTTTCCAGGGTCCAACAACCTGTGATGCAAGCCCTTCTGAGAGACTAATTAAAGGTTTGGGAATTATTGTCAAGGAAATAGTTATCACTGACATTGTGACCCATAGCTACCATTGCCCAATCATCATTTTAGGTTCTTTTTTCTAAGACTTAGGGAAGTTTCCAGTTTATTTTAGCATACAACATTTCTTCAGGGATACGTACAAAAGGGTGAATTACCACTGATGAGAAATACTTGTATGGGAGAAGATCATGTTAAACTCTGGGTCCACATAATCTTAGAATATTTGAATATCATTATCAGGCCTTTCTCAAGTCTTCTCTTCCTTAAGCTAAGAATCCTCAATTTGTTGAATTGACCTCCATATGGCATAAAATCATGGTCCTTCAAGATTTTGATTCCCTCTTCTAGGACATTCTTGAGTTCATCAATTTCTTTACTAAATTATGGTGCCCGAAACAGAGCACAATGATGAAGATATTATCTGACCAAGTCAGAGTACAACAGAACTGTTATTTTCTCATCCTATACACTGTGTCTCTCTTAATGTAGCCATGATTATATTTACTTTTTTTAAAGCTGACATCACACCATTGACTTATACTGACTTTGTATTCCTTGAATATGCTCAGATCTTTTTCAGACCATATAGCTATGCCTCTTCTATCTTGTGGTTAAGAAGTTGCTTTTTGAACCCAAGTATAAGACTTTATATTTATCCTGATTAAACGTCTTATACATGGTTCAAGTTTTTATCACATCAAATCTTTTGGGGGGAACTCAACTGTACAATGCACTAGGTTGGCTATTTCTCCCAGCTCACTAGAATCTGAAAATTGCATAAGGAAGTCATCATTGCCTCTATTCAAGTTATCAATGAAATTGGCAAGGGAGAAAGGGAAAGAAATATGCATTTATTAAGTGCCTACTCTGTATTAAGGGCAGCTAGGTGGCACATTGGATAGTGTGCCAAGTCTTAAGGCAGGAAGTCTCATATTCCTGAGTTCAAATTTAGTCTTAGATACTAGCTATGTGACCCGGGGCAAGTCACTTAACCCTATTTGCCTCAATTTCCTCATCTGTCAAATGAGCTAGAGAAGGAAATAGCAAACTACTCTCTTTGCCAAGAAAATCCCAAAGACGTCACTACCAGTCATACATGACAGAAAATGACTGGACTGCAACAACACTATGCATCAGGCACTGTGCTGAGTGCTTTTTGTTGCAATTATTATTTCATTTCATACTCATAATAAGCCTGGGAGTAGACGTTATTATTTCTCCTATTTTACAGTTGAAGAAACTGAGGAAAATAAATGGTAAGTGACTCACTCATGGTCACCTAGCTTCTTAATGTCTGAAGCTGATTTGAAATTGAGTCTTCCTGACTCCAGACCCAGTGCTCTAGGTACTATGCCACCAGGTTCCCCAAGAATAAGCAAATACACAGATTTAAGCAAGAGTTGGGTTGTTATAATGGAAGTCTACTTTCTAAGCTGGTGTCAAAGAATATTCCATTGAGTATTCTACCCATTCAATCAATTGTCAGTCCATCTCATTTTGTTGTTAGCTATTCCTCATTTCCATATTTTGCATGAGAATGTCATGAGAGATCTTGTTAAATACTTTTCTAATATCTAGGAAAATGATACCCATGGGATTTCCCTTATCCTTCAATTTAGCAGAACCCTGTCCAAAAGAAAATATTTTTAATCTTTTATGACCTATTCTTGATGAATCTATGATTGCTCTTTATGACCATTACCTTCCCCCACAATATATACATTCAATGTCTTTAATGATAAGTTTTAAATTTGTAAGGAGCGAAACATTTTTGAGTTGCTGGGAAAACTGAGTTTAGTTATTCTGAATTCAGGGAGAGGTCACCTGGTAAAAATCTGGGCATTTGTAAAATTTGCAGCATTGCTAACCAATGGTCAGAAGAACAGAATTCAGAATTCAAAGTATTTCATTATTTCACAAGGTTGAAGGTGGTACTATAAAACATCAAAAGATTTGGGGACTGTAATGAGGTCACTTGGACAGAACCCCATAAAAGCTGAATGATAGGATATGCTTAAGAAAGTAGATGTTGATAATGGCATAGTTGACTTATCAGTATTTCTTATGATGATGGCTAGAGAAATGAAAGACACATGGTGAAGAAGAAAGTAGAGAAACATTCTATGTGTTCGATAAGAAGGTGATGGCTATTTATGTCAGTGGTGTAGAACATTAGTAAGTGACAGTATACTTTGGAGAAATTAACAAATAAATGGAAGACATATTCAGGGAAACAGGTAGTGATATGGCAATGACCAAGTACATGATGCAGAAAGGAATGGGGGTAAAATGAAAACATTGTATAGGATGTTATATTTCTTGAAAAAATATTTATCTTTCTTTGCAACTTATCTTCAAAAAGTGTCTTCACTCCCCAAAAGATATGTTTGTATAGTAATCAGGACTTCATTTTTAAATATTTTCTTCCCTTTATCATATTGTCCTCTATCTGAAGCTTTATTTTGGAAAATTTACCAATTAGCATGTTGTGTGCGTCCCTTCTGCACGCCTAAACTTAAATGGAGTTGGTCAAATAAGGAAACAGATTATGTCTTCATTTTTGTAAAATATGTATTCTTTTAGGCTTTGTTAATAAGTTGTTGAAGTGTGCAGTTACAATTGTGTGAACTATGAGGAATCAATACTATGTTTAAGCTTCATTATTGAAAAATGGATGTATATCCAAATAAATGTGTACTATTTTTGCTTTGTGTTGATGGTCTTGTACCAAAAGTCACAAATTTTTACTCATTTTTTAACCTCATTTAAAATTTGCTTGTGGAATAAATTGCCTTTAAAAGGTTGTGTATCTGTTTTCTAATAAAAACTTCATCATCATCAAAACAGCAATTTTCTAGATTTTGTCAAAATTTAGCATAAGTAGTGTGTCTAATTCTTTCAACCAATTCCAACACATTCTGTGATCTTAGTTCATCCAAAGACAGAAGCACTCTATTCCCTCACAACCTGATTAACCAGGCTGTTCCCAAATGGTTTATGCTTTTGCTTGATCTATCGGTTGAGTGGAGAAATCGTTGGGAAGTGTTCACACAAATCCCAGATACGGTGTGTTGATTCCAGATACAAAGTGATGTCTACACCAGAGCAAAGAGCCTCTTGTTAGTTACACTCATTGGCCTTGGGGGTGGTGCAGGATATATGCCTCTGACATTACTATTTTTACATTGATAAACTGATAACCTTCTAGAATAGCTAATGGAAGCTAACAAGTATACAGTTTAGCTTTTATGATCGCAGAGTACTTTACATAGATCATTCCATCTGATCCTGTGAGAAGTTATGGTTATTATTCCCTACTTTACGGAGGAGGTAGTTGAATCTGACAGAGGTTAGGTGACTTGAACAGAGGCAGAGTTGCAAAGTGCCTGAATTTGAATATAAGTTCTCCTGACTGGAAAGTTAACATCCTCACCATTATACCAGAGAAGTCAGATTTGAAAATGGCTCACAAACCTCTTGAGTGGGCAGAATCAGATTAACGTGTAATTAGGAAGTATTTACCAAAACGAAAAGAAAATACAACATAGATGATGTTCATTTGTGGTTTTCTAAGTCAGTATGTGGCTCAAAAGTATCTGTTTCTGTTTGCGTTGACACCACTGAACCATACCATCTTACTGCCCAGCCCAAAATAACCACCTATAAGGTCAGGCCCCGTAACTTTGTAAAATTACAACATATACAAGTATTCTTTGAGGAGGGAAGTACCCCAATGACTCTCCCCACTCCTCCTACTCACCAAACCATTTAGTGTTAATATTATCACTGTCGAAAGCTTTTCATTTTGTGGAATAACACAGGATCACTTCATAAGATGGACTTAAAGTACTGGGCTCCTTCTATCAGGTTGTGTTCCAACACTGACTGACTTCTTCTTCATATTTTTCTCTGTTTATTATGGCCAAATTCTAGCCAAAGTTTTATACGAATGAAATCATTCTCACCATTAACAGGTTGCCAAGTGATTCTTCCCATTGTAATTCAACAACACTTTGAACATCTGCTATAGGCAGAGTACTTTATGTACCTAACACTATAAAGACACAAGAGAGCTGCAGCAGAGACAGGTTGTGTTCATACAATACCAACAGGCATCCACTGAAAAATGACAAACTCAGCCCATTAACTATATGAGGGCCTTGCCTGTTCCCTAGGTGTCTTTTCTTCTCCTGAAACTCATAGAGACTTAGAAAGATAACCTCAGATGTGAATCCACTAGATAAAATGAGCTCAGTAAACTTTCCCCAGTAGTCCTGGAATCACAGTAACTTTACTAATTGAGAATCAGTCTTTAAAGACCTTTAGCTTCACACATATACACACAGATGTCCACAAAAGAATTCTCTCAGAAACAGGACTGTTGCATCTTATTCCCCCTTTTAAAATGTCCAGGACACTGGAGCAGGAAGAAAAAAAAATTATTCAAAAAGATTTTCATTTCTTTATACGCTGTTAAAAGAACATCAAGGCCATTGTGCTTACTAAAATGGAGAATCCTGGGGTAAAGTCTCATTTGCTCCATAATACTTTCTGTAAGAAAGTTGAATTGGAGGGGAATAGGAGAGTATTGCAGATGGAATGTGATATTCTATCTAAAGACAGTAGCAATATAAATGGTCTTTTCCCATATCTTTGATACTATAAACTTTTTTATAGGAAACAAAATTTGGTGTTATCTGGAGTAGATTTCTCCCTTCCTCATTCTCTTCTCATTTCCTCCTCTTCCTTTCTCCTCTTTTCTTTCTTTTTTTTTGCTTAAATCTCTTTTCCAGACTAGAAGTAGAGTGCCCACTCACAGACCCAACCCACTGATAATTGGCATAGAAGCTTTGACCTGTTCTATTTCTAAACTAGGCCAAAATCACATTAAGCAGCCCACTTCACTCATCCCATCCTTCCCTTCTTCATCTGACGACTCCTAGAGTTTCTCTGTATTGATCCTGGACTTGCTGTGGACACTCAATCAACTTTAGCTCTACTGAAGCTGAGTAGTCTTGAATCCAAGCAAGCCATAAGCCTCAGCCTCCCTTAGTAGCTAGAATTTCTAGCATCTACTACCACCCCGGATTTAGAATAGGATTTCCAGAATAAATTAGTTACTCTACTTGCTGATCTCTTTTTGGTGGAGAGTATGTCTTTTATCATTTATAGGCCCAGAACATCATTGTATTCTGTAATACATAGTAATCACACAATAGAGTTAAATGGCATCAAATTAACTCCTGTATCATATATTTACAGGATTATTTATGTCTATTTTCAGCTGAAAAAACCACTATTGACTCACATCAAGACCTCTTAATCAACAAAATATCAGTAAATCTGTCTAAACAACAGATTCCTAAAACTAGTACATAACCACAAAAATAGGAAACTGGCTCATCTTGGATTGATAGTTAAAGTGTTTTCATTCATTGAGCAGAACATAAGAATGTTGTCCCTTGGAATATTGATTCTTGTCATTTCTTTCCACATGAAAAAACATTTTCAGAATATTAGAAAGGGAGCTAAGAGCATGCTAGATGTAGGAGAACAAGAAAAGGGAAGGGCAATTTGATTGAAATCTGTATTTTCTTGTGGAAAGGGAGTGGGAAACTAGGGGTCTAGAATGGTGAGTACTCATCCCAGCTATGCCACTAACCTGTTATGTAATCTTGGGTAATTTGTATTATATATTATATTATAATATATATAATATATATAATATATATCATATATATATAATATACAATATAAATTATATTATATCTTCAGATTTTATCTTCTTCACTAGCTAGGTAGCAGAGTGGATAGAAAACTGGGTCCAAAGACAAGAAGACAAATTCAAACCCAACCTTAGGTACTTACTAACTATGTGATTCTGGCCACGTCACTTAACTGCTTTCTGACTCTATTTCCTCAACTATAAAATAGGTATAAAAACAGGACCTATCTCCCAGGATACTGGTGAGGGTAAAAAGAGATAATATTTGTAAAGGGCTTAGCACAACATTTGGCTCACAGGAGGTACTTATAAATGTGGGTTTCCTTCTAGTAAAATGGGAGTGTTAGGCCAGTTAATGCTAAAGAGTCTTTCTAACTTTAAATTTTATAATTAAATTTTTCTCTATCTCAAAATGAGTATTCTCTGAAGATATCATAATTCCCAAATTTCCTCTCTGAGTGTATCAGCAAGCACCCTGGTACCCAAGAGGGCCTGCTGCGCAGGTTCTTAAATCTGCTTTTCTAAAAGAAAGACAACTTTAAGAGGGGTAAACAACCTTACGTTAATTTCATACGCCAGTGGAGAAAATACAAACATGACCAACAGACAGAGTTTCCAACTGTCTGACCATAGGCAATACGTATGTCATTACCGGAGAGAGAAGCACCAACATCTGGGTGTTCAAAGCCTGGGATTCTTCTTAATATGGCTGCTCAGAGTCTTATCTGGAACGTGAACCTCCTTCCAAAAACTAGGGCTTTTTTAACTCCCATTAGAGTCAGTTATACACTCAATTCCAAAGAAAGTATTCTTTTTCTACTTCCATCCTGCTCCTATTTGCTTGAGAAAGCATCTTTTTTCACCCAAACATACATGTCAATCATAAAAACCAAAACTGCAATAATAAAACTTACCTAGTAATTTAAGGTTTATAAAATGCTTTACAAATACTGTCACATTTTATCCTTGCAATAATCCTTGGAGGTAAGTGATGTTATTGTCCCCATTTTAGAGATAGGAAACAAGCTGATCAAGGTTAAGCAAATTGTCCAGTGTCACCCAGCTAGTAAGTATCTGGAGTCCCATTTGAACTAAGGTCTTCCTGACTCTAGGCCAGAGATCTACCCACTGCAACATCTAGTAATCACTTTTATCTTACCTATGGGATATAAGAGGAGGAAGAATTATCTACAGATTATTCTAAGTAAAATAAATATATATATGATGTCATGTCAAAATGCAGTATAACATAATAGCAATAACAACGTGAAGAATATTTAATGTCTATATTCAAAATTGTTCTCTATTGGTAATTTGTAATATTTCTAATACCAGCACAATAATGTAAAGAAAAATTGAGATAAAGTGAGTCATTTTTTAGAGATATAGTTTAAGGCCATTATGGTTCTAACCAGCTTTACATTGACTACTATCTTTTCTAAACATAAATAAGTTGGCTTGAAAAATAAAGTATGAAATTGAAATACCTTATAAATCACTTGATGTAAATGGATGATATCAAAATATGTGATTTCACTGAAAAACACATTAAATGCCCTTATTTCATGCAATTTTCTTTCAATAATATAAAAATATTGGACTTGATAAGTATAAAATTCTTACCATATGCCATAGAAAAACAAAGATTGAATACTTTAAGCTTAAATCTAGAGACTACATGGAACCAATGGATGTAGTTGATGCCAACAAATATCTTATTCTCCCTCTGCAAAAACTAATGAATACAAAGCTTTATGATTCAAGCATAGAGTTAAAGGGTTCTCCGTTGGTGACTACTGCATGGACTTGGGCAAAAATATATCAAAAAGGAACTATTGAACAAATGGCTGAACAATTTGGATTTCTTTTTGTAGACAATAAGCTAAAATTCTTAAATATGACAACAAAAGTGAGATTGAAAACTTAAAGACTGAATCAGAAGGTCAAATTGAACCAATGAATGAAGTTCCAGGCAAGACAAATCCAATATGCACAAATCAAGGAGAAGACTATGGTTAAATATGTTAGGAAACCTATTGGCATCCTGATGTCAAAGGTAAATGATCAATATAATCAACACCCATGCAATCCAGTAAAAGTACATGAGTTTTCTTAAATGAGTCATAACATATTTGAAAATTATTCATATATGAACCCACAAAATATGAATGAAATAATTTTTTACCCTAAAATAGCTATAGCACTTCCTAATAAAGGGACTGAAAATCTATAGACATTTAGAGTACTTGATTAATTTGTCAAAAAAAAAATACAGGAATACTTTTGGAACAGATCATTTCACTGAACAGTAGTAAAAAACTTGTAACAGGTACATGTCATTTAATTCTGATTTAGTTGCTGAATGGAGCCAAAATTTATTTATTTCCAGATGGAGCTTAAGAAAAGACTAAAATTAAATAATGGAATGAAAAGACTCTCAAGGGGAATATCTACAAAAATTCAGTCTGTTACCTAGAAAGACACAACTTTGTGAATGGAACCGTGTCTAGATACATCAAAAGATTACTAAAATTCAATAATAAATCTTCATATTAGAAATACAGACCCCAAAATATTCTGATGGATTTGACCAGTGAATTGTATTGAAATTGAATCACCATCATAGACTAGATTATGGCCCACAATTACCTGATCACAACACAGAACAAAATGTTAAAGACAATGTTTTAAATTGAGATTATTACACCAAATACTCATAAATTCCACCTTCCTGAAAGTAAAAATTAAAAATTAAAGATTAAAAAAATAGGAAATACGGGGAAAAAAGAAATAGGAAAATAGGAATTAAACAATATAGGATTTTGAGGATATCAAAATCATGTGGGAACAGGATCAGGTACATATCATCTCTGTTTTCCTACACTAATAGAATTATCCAGAGTTTGCTGTTAGTGAATCTATAGAGTATCTGTTTATATGTTATTTTCTTCAAATATAAAAATATTTTATTCACCCTTACAACAGATTACAGAATATGAAAGAGTAACAGAATAGTGGCTTTTCCTGGAGCTATTTCTCTCTGAACCCTATACAATTTGAGAAGATGATGATGATGATGATGATGATGAGGAGGAGGAGGAGGAGGAGAAGGAGGAGAATAGCATCAACAAATAATAACAACTTTCAAAATGTACATAGAACTTGAAGAATAAAGGAACACAACAATGATTTTTCCTTGAACAATTTTTACCTGAATTCCAAAATAAGATGAGATGAACATGATGATACAGCTGTATTTTTAAGGAAAAAACTTCTTGTGATTTTACCTAATCTCAAATCCATTATCATCTCTCTTAAAAGATCCTGAATATGGTTTCCACATTGAAGATGGGGCTGTAAGAAAATATTATTTTATCATTAATACCTTTGGATAATATCTACTTATATGAATCTACTGAAAAATTCCTTACAAAGCTTCTCCATCTGATGAAATCTTTTCTCCTATAGCTTTCATTTGGAATAGATAAGCGTATAAATGAATAAGTGTAAAAATTGTTAACATTTTCAAAGAAATAATAGTGACTGAAAACTGGTATCTTGAATCCAAGATCATATGTAACTAATTAGACAAATTATAAGTGATGCTTATTTGTCAGTGATACTGACAAACGCCTTAGTTCCAGAGAGGATTCTGGGAAGATGCTCGAGTCAGTTCAGAAAATTTCAAGTTCTAAAGATTTTCTTCCACAAAAGGAACAAAATAGTGCCTCTAGGAGAACATAGAGTCCTGAAAACAGATAAAGGTAGGGGCAGAACAGGGATCCTCTTAGGCCAGTTGGAGAAGCTCTAAAGAAAAATCTCAGGACTAGATTTCCTCCCTGTGAAGAGTAAACACCTCCAGGCTAGGGTCCACTTTAACAACAAGCTACAAGCTGCTTAAACAACAAGGGGCAAGCCCTGGTGTAATTTGGGTTGAAGGCTGCCTCATCCTGTCACAGGAATTCAATGTTCAGGGGACATTGAGATTGACTTGGGCATCTGACCTGGGGAAGATTGAGGGAATCTCTGCTGACCAGGAATGCCAGACTTAGCTGTGCTGCAGAGAGCAGCAAAGGTGAGAAGGAACCCACATATGCCTGGCGAGTGTAGAAGCAGTGGGGCAGGGACACTGTTGGCTGTGGGCACTTAAAGGAGGCAAGAAGTTTTGGGTCTGAGTTCAAGGTCATAAGGGAGAACTGAAGAGGATCAGAGGCCATAGGCAGCATCTGCCATAATAAAAAGAACCTTGGTTTCCAAGAAATCAGACACATTATGCATAAGCAATCAAGGAGAAACCTGTAGCTATGCGCATGAAGAAACTTGTTGGCATTCCAAAATCAAAACAATGGTAAAAACATATTTAAAAAAATTAACACCTACACAATAAAAGTCTTAATATTCACATTAAGAACTGTAAAATAGTTCATAACAGTTCGGAATGTATTTTAACTGGTTCAATGTTAACAAAATCTGAGACTCATCATCCAAAGGCAGTTATATGGAAAGGTTGATACTTCCTCAACTAAAAGAAGGAAGATCAGTGTGTATCATTAAAGCCCATGATAAATAGGTTGAAAACTCTTCACTAGACAATGGCAAAGATTGACATGTCTTTGGATTTGTTGAATGTAACCAAAAATATTTGGCCTCAAGTCAGTGAAATAGCTAACATTCAAAAGATCCCCCATGTCCAACATTCACATGAATACACCCAAAATTATGCCATCAAAAAAAAGCATAAGGCAATGGTTGAGTCATGTAGATTCAACAGTGAAAATAGAGGGGTTTCACATCAGTAAATTGGCTATCTTTCATAGACTGACAAATGACAAATACTCATTATAAATATAGATCTCAAAATCTCATAGAGAACTCAATCAATAAATTTCCTGGGAACTAGACTGTTATCTCCATCTAAACTTATGACCACAATATTCAGACCTAATACTAATCTATAAAACTTTTCAAACTTTTAATCAATGTTTTCATACCATATGCTCATGATGTTATGTTTCATGAGGTGAAAAATATTTCAAAATACAGAAACCTAGCAGAAGAAATAAAAATAATGTGCTAAAAGATGATGTCTATATCACCCCCATCCTGTATGCTAATTGTACTAAAGATACTTTCAGTGAGACTATGGAAGATGAACTTTTAATATTTTGTTCAGCTACAAAAAGGATTATTTTACCCACATGTGCATTAATCCTTAGAACATTAATTGGTGAATAATTGCAGGATATTGACTTCTCAAGGCTCTGTTTAACTCAACTCCATTGAACAAATTTTTTATAATCAACAATATTAATCTCATAGCACACCGAATCCCTACATACATCACCCTGCTTGGCATTATCTTACTTCAGGTCTTTTAAGGTAATGATAATGAAATTTACAGAGAGTTTTAATGTCTTCAATCCAGATGTGTTGAAATCTATTTTGTTCTGGTCTCCCTAATCACTCTCCCACTCTCCCAAGTTAGTATAGAAAGTTTATAAAAATTTAGTATCCAGTAACAATAGTAGGAACACATAGGTGGCATAGTGGGTAGAGTACCAGGTCTATAGTGAGAAAGATGTCAGTTCAAATTATGTCTTAGACACTTACTAGTTGTGTGACCCTAGGCAAGTCACTTGGCCCTGTTTTCCTGTTTCCTCCCTGGAAAAATGGGCAGGAGAAGAAAATGGAAAACAAACCATTGCAGTATCTTTGCCAAGAAAACCCCAAATGTAGTCAGAGAGCCAGATATGACTAAAACAACTGACCAACAATATTAATAGGATGTGAGATAACAAAGGAGAATCTACAAGTCATTTGCAAGCTCTGTCATAAGTTAAAGGAGCATAACAATTACTTACAAACTGTCTCATAAATTAGGGGACCAGCGGAACCACTGGCATCTGTCTCATAAATGAACTAAGGCCACAATATGAGAATATATGCTAAGAAATCAGACCCTAATGTGACAGCCCCCTGAGACATACTAACTGCCCTTGGTCAGTAGAGATAAACCCTAAACACTTGCAATAAGACCAGGAAAATGTTATCGGAATTGGAGACAATGTTGATATGCTAATGCCTCAAGCCAAAGGAGGCGTGGGTAAGATTTAATCCATTTTTTACCATCAAAGCACTATAAAATGGCAGCGGAAACTCATGTACCCCCAAGTACTCCTCCACCTGCTACGTGTCAGTGCTGCCCAAGTGCTTCCAACTCTCATCAGAGGCTACAGAATTGATTCACTGTGTCTCTTCCCCATCTTATTCTTTTCCCAAGTGCTGTATGTCTCCCTCAAACCCTCCATTTTTCATTCCCATACCATTCTGTGCCTTATTAAACTGTGATTGCAGCATTACTCCTCACTTACTGTCATACAGTCTTTTACAGTCAGTATCCAATCCAGTATACAACCAACCTGCCCCAACCCACATGGATCCCTTGGCACTCCCCACAACCATCACCACCTTATTTCATACACTCAGAGTTTCAGGACTGAAACTACTTCTGCTCATATTTGTCCCTACCATCAGTGAACAATATACAATGAACTCATTGATAAAAAATGGAGTGTCAACTTCTGGGAGGAATTCTTCATCTGGGTCCTAATAAATCAATTTAATTGATTTATATCATAAATAATAATAAGTAAATTGTTTAATCAATCATTCTACTCTCCTTGTAATTCCATGAAAACACTTTCCTTCTCCCTATTTTTGGCATTTCCATTGTCTTGTATAGTCTCCCTTCTCCTCTCTGCCTCTTGGCTTTCCTGGATTCCTTCAGGCCTCAGTTATCATCTCCTCTTCCTCAATAAAATTTTCCAAGTGTCCAAGTCCCCTTAATCTTGGTCTTTTCCTCTGAGATAATTTCCAATTTATCTTGCATGTAGCCTATTTGTACATAGATTTTATATGTTTCTTTCTCCCATCAGACTCTGCTTCTCAAGCCCAGGGACTATTTTTGTTACTGTATTGTTTTTGCCTTTTACCTTTCTTTGTATCCTTGATGCTTAGCACAATACCTGACACAGTGTACGGACTTAATATATGCTTGTTGACTGACTGGCTTATTAATTTTAGTTGTCTCTCTAGTGTTTTCTTTGTATAGCAACATATCACTTGGAAGAATGGTACTTTCGATTCTTCTTTACCTATGTTTAGTTTTTTTTATCCTGTTTTATTGTTAGAGCTAACATTTCTAGCACTATATCAAATAGAATTTTTACACAATTTCAAATTGTTTCCTAGCAGTTAACTTATTCAGAATATCTAATATGTTGCTGTGTTTGTCCTTTGTTCTCAAAGAGGACCATGACATCAAGATGATGACATGACTTGCAGTTGACTTTGATTTGAGTGAGGGAGGGCTGTGCCACATCACCAGCCCCACTTTCTTCTCCTGGGCCATCTGGGTCCGGTGGTCTGATATTCGTCAGGAAGGCTGGAGATGACTCCAGATGCAATGGGGGATCCTAGCCCTTTCAGGATAAAGTTTTATCACGTTCTCACTTTGAGTAAGATGCACCCATTCAATGTATAGGCTTCTTTAAATAGTTACTCAAGGGATGGCCCCTTTAATAAAAAAAAATCCAACTGAAGGGGAGGACCTTCAGGGTTCTGGGGTAAAAGAGAAACAGTTACTATTTAGTCATTACATTCACTCTGTGCTAGGTGGGTGGGGACTCGTTGTCCAGTCTATGAGGTCCAGAATCTATTGGGTTTAAGGCTTGATTTTTGAGCAAGAAATGCAGCCAGTAAATCCAAAGGATAAAAGGCAGCTTTTGACCATGGAGTATATCTTCCCCAGGTAGAACACCAGAGGAGAGGAGGGGGAGGGGAGGGGAGGAGAGGGGAGTTGCTATTCATTCACAGGTGGTGTTTGTCCTTCCTTCTCTAGGAGGACCAAAGTGAGACCCTGGACATTTTAGGGTAAGGTCTTATCACATTCTTACTTAGAGTAAGATACTTAAAGAGGCCTATTCATTGAATGGGCTTATCTCCTCCTCCTTAATCTTCTCCCCATCCTCTACTACAGTTCCTACAGCAATGAATATTTCCATCTTGTTTCATCTTTCCCAATGTGACAAATGTTAAAGGTCTTGACTGTTTGTAGAAAGTCCTCTATCCATTTTAAGCTTATTAATGGGGGTATAAGATTTTGTTTTAAATGTATTTTCTATCATTCTATATTCCGATTTTCTATAAATTCTTTTAACTTATGTAGTCCTTCAATTATTTTGGGTTTGGAAGTTTGTTGAGCACCAAATTCCAGTGTTCAATTGCTTCTAGATCTTTCTCGTCCGATACATTCCACTTATCTAATGTGCTATGTTTTATAATACTACTTTGTTTTGATGATTTCTGCATTATATTGTGGTGTTATATGCAGTACTTTATGCCCCCTACTATGTCCTGATTTTAGTATTTTCCTTGGGATTCTAGGTAATTTGTTATTTTATATGAATTATCACTATTGTCATCTTATCCAGTTCTATTGAAATTTGTTTTGAAATTTTGGTATGGCACCAGATTTGACGAAATATACAATGGTATCATTGTTATGATATTCACTTGACAAAACCATGAAGAATACATATCTTTAAAATTTTGTCTTTATGGCTTAATGACTTCATTCTCTAATTTCCTCGTGTTTTTGTCAATACTGTGTAGAAAGTTATTGAGTTATTTTGCATCCTGGTGCTTTATATAAACTTTTGATTGCCTTGATTAGTTTCACTGCTAATTCTTTATGATTAAACATGAATAACGTACTATCATCTTTTCCTATATCTATATCTTTAATTTCTCTACCTTGTTTTATTACTATAGTTAGTATTTCTAGAACACAAGCAACTGCTAGATGGAAGAAGGGAAATTATCTGTCTAGTTATTGGAAGATTGCAGTGTTTTTCACTTCAGATAACACTAGTTATCTGATTCTTGAAACATACTTTTGATTATATTAAAGAAGGACCTTTTGATGCCTATGCTCTTGACAGATTTTTAAAAACCAAAACCAAATAAATGAATGCATCATTTTGGAAAGGATTTTTATGACTAAGATAATCCTATGTTTTGCTGTTTTTTGATTAATTGTACTCATTGTTTTTCTGACAGTTTTTCTGAGAGAAAGAACAATATTTCTACTACTGATATAAATCTATCTTTGTCATATTGAATAATTTTCTGGATATTGCTTTAGATTTTCACTGAGATTTTATTTTCTATTATATATCAATTAACTAGGAAAAATGGAATCTCGTTGATCAGAGAATGGCTAAACAAACTCTGATACATAAATATAATGCAATATGGCTTGGGCACCAGGAATGCTGATATGAGTACTCATAGTTTTTGAGTGTTGGGGCTAGTAACAAAAGCAGTTTACTCACTTAAAATGTTCCTACCATTTCAACTAGCTATCATCCTCTATCTCTTTTTCTCAATTTGGCTAAACTCCTAGAGAAAGTTATTTATTGGGTTATTCTATGACTAACCTTCTCTTACTGTCTTCTAAGCCTTCTGGACCCTGACTTCTGATCTCATCATTCAACTGAAAGTGCCTTCACCAAATTTACCAGTGATTTCTTAATTGCCATATCAAATGACCTTTCCTCAATGGTCGTCTTTTCTTGTCCTCTTTGCAGTACTGTTTTCTCCTTGGATATTCTATTCTCTCTAGATTTTTGTGACACATTTCTCTTCTGGTTCTCTTATTCTATGTCTTACCCTCCATAATGTTTGATAATTCTTGAAGATTTGTCAAATGGCAAAGTAGGATGAAGCACTATAGCATAACTTTTCCCATAAGTACTCCAAGGAAGACCTAAGAACACCCAGCCAAATAGTAACTAGGAAATCTACGGAGAAATCATAATGGGTTCAATTTTTTCCAGTCTAAGATCACATATATGACCCAGAAGCAAGTGACCAAAACAGGACATGTAGAACAGTTGGAGAAGGTTTGTGGACCCAGATCCCTACCTTAGCTTAAGAGCAACATCTTAGCACTCTCCCCCTGAAATAGGGAGGAGCTTTCAGAAAGCCTCTAAATTAATAGCAAGAATTTAGCACTATTGCTTTCACCACAGAAAGGGGATTGGGGACTCTAGCTCAGAAGAGGTCCTCAGTGCCATCATTCCTATCAGAAAGGATTACATATTTATTCCATGGGGTTGTTGTTGTGTTCATCCTTCATTGCTGAAGAAGATCATGCCATCAGAGAAATGATGACAGGACTTGCATTTGATTTTGTTTTGAATGATCTAATTGCTTACCATCCCGGGGAAGGAGGAGGCTAAGAAAGAAGGAATTGAATTTAGAAGTGAAAACTTTAAAACAAAATCCAAAACGTTAAAAATCTGTTTTCGCATGAAATTGGACAAAAAGTAAAATGTTATATATTATAGGAAAAAAGAGTGATGCCTTCTCATTCCTTCTTCATCAGAGTTAAAATCTGGTGATTGCTGTCAGGAATTTATTTCTTCAAGGTTATGCTGACATTAACATTACTATTGTCCTCTTTTAGCAAATAAAAAAAAAAAACTTTAAGCTGAGACTATGCACTGAAAAAATCTTTCAGTGGAATGTGTCTCTATTTCATGATTACTACAAAATGTAAATAGATATTGCTTGGGTCAGAGAGAACTCCTAATTGCAAAAACCAACAATAAAAATGTTGTCGTTCAGTTATTTCAGACATATTCAGTACTCTGTGACCACATTAGGGGCTTTCCTGGTAAAGATACTGGAATGGTTTTCCTTCCCTTCCTTTCCCTTCCCTTCCTTTCCCTTCCCTTCCCTTCCCTTCCCTTCCCTTCCCTTCCCTTCCCTTTCCTTTCCTTTCCTTTCCTTTCCTTTCCTTTCCTTTCCTTTCCTTTCCTTTCCTTTCCTTTCCTTTCCTTTCCTTTCCTTTCCTTTCCTTTCCTTTCCTTTCCTTTCCTTTCCTTTCCTTTCCTGTCCCTTCCTTCCTTTTCCCTTCCCCTCAGCTCCTAAACTCAGTACAAGACAAATCAAACAGTGTTTTTACTTTGAATCTCTAGAGCCTTCTAACTGCCTTGCAGGAACTGAGCCCAGCAACTACATATTGGGTGTTAACTAGGGACAAGTCTGCATCTGTATTGCCTAGAACCAAATTATGATTTGGAAAATAGGAATACTAGAGGAGAATGATCAGACAGTGCCCTTGATCATACTGCAAAGGACTTGCTAAAAGTGTGACTCCCTAGTCTGAGCCACTCCTTTGAGTGTTGCAGAGCCCTGCACTCATTACCTGGAGATGGGCTTGGATCACACACTCCCTTGACAATTCCACCAAAAGTGCACACTCCGGTCACAATAAATCCAAATCTGGAGATGAGGCTGAAAGAATGAGTCAATTACAGCAATAAAGATTAAAAATTATTATATGGAGAAAACTCCAAAATATCTATGAGCAAATTATAAAAGAAAAACAGTCTGGTCAGAGGAGCAATTCAAATTTGCAACAGAAATAAAGCAAAAATGCATTTGCATTTTTTTAAAAAAGAGTTAAAAGAATATGAGTAAAATGAGAGTACCACAAAAAAAGTTTTGGGAAATGAGAGCTCTAGAGAAAAGACTTGAAAAGAGCCTTAACAACTTCACACAGCAATACCAAACTTTATTCATGTAACATACCCCTTGCAAATTAGAATGCATTAAGGAGAAGTTCATGGTTTCATGAGACAATAAGATATGTTAATACAAGGTCAAAAGATAGAAAAAATAGAATATGTAAGGTCTCTTATAGAACCAACAACCTGGGAAAGGGAGGGATGATAATTTAAGAATCCTGGACTACCAGAAAATGATAACTAAAAAAGATACTGTATTCATATTTTTAAAAGTCACAAAAGAAAAATTCCCGGACATAAAAGTAGAGAACAAAGTGAAAGTATAAAGTATCCCCTGATCACCTATTGAAAGAAGTACCAAAATGAAAATTCCAAGGTACATCATAACCAAAACCCCCATCTTCCAATTTAAAAAAAAATACTTCAAGCAGCCAGAAACAGGAGTCCAAATATCAAGGAACCACAGTTAGGATCACATAGGAATAGAGAGTAGGGAATGCAATATTCTAAAAAGCAAAAGACGTAGATTTGCAATGAAGAAAAATTTAGCGAGGAAAACTGTATATAATCCTGTAGGAGAAAAATGGATCTTTAATAAAAAAGAACAATTCCAAAAACTCCTGATAAAATGATCAGAGCTGAGTAAGAAATTTGACACACAGATATTGGATTCCAGAGAAATTAAAAAAGAGTAAATCAGGTAGTGCTTTCATTCTGAATCTGTAGTGCCGTCAGCTACTTTCAAGAAGCTGGGACAAACAACTACATATTGGGCTCAAACCAGGGACAAGTCTGTAGACATATGACCTAAAGCTAAACTATGGTCTTGAACCTGGAAATACCTAGAAGACAGTGATCACACAGTGTCTTTCATCAGATTGTATAGGATTTGCTGAAATTTTGTGACTTCCTGGTCTGAGCCACCTTTCCAAACCTGGCAGAAACAGTACTCATTCCAGGAGGACAAAGGAGCAGAAAGGACTTAATCAAAAAAAAAAAAAGAAAAAAGAAAAAGAAAGGTAAAGAACAGAATAGGACTTTAGAGAGTTTATACCTAATAGATCTCTGGTGATTATTAAATGGGAATAGAAAGAAATATACATATCCTTAGGTACACTTAATAAAAATTGACCATGTATTAGGACACAAAACCTTACAAACACAGATAGAAAAGCAAAACTATTACCTTTACCAGTCAAAAAATATGAAAAAATATATCATTTGCTGGTTTTTCATCCATGTCATAAGTACTAACTGTGGCTACTCCTCCAAGGCTCTGTTCTGTATCCTCTTCTTTTTTCAGTATATATTATATCATTTGTGACTTCATCATATCTATGCATATGATTTTCAGAACTATATATACAGTACTAATCTCTTTGAAGAGTTATAGCTACACATCGCTAATCTCTTTGAAGAGTTATAGCTACACATCGCCAATTGTCTTTTAGATATTTTGGACTAGATGTCCTCTAGGCATCTCAAACTCAATATGTCTAATACAAAACTCATTGTTTTTCCCCCTAATCTCACCCCCAAAGAATGTTCCTATTACTTCCAAGGAAACTGTCATACTACCATTCACCCAGGCCCAAAGCTTTGATATCATTCTTAACTTTTCGCTCTTGTTTACTGCACATTTCATGTCTATGGTTAAATTCTCTTGTTTCTACCTTCATAATATCTCTCATACCTATCACCTTATCTCCGCTCAAACAGATGCCACTTAGTTCAGGCTCTCATGATGTCTTGTCTGGACTATTCCAATAGCCTCCTAAATGATCCTGTTGCATCAAGTCTCTAATGTCAATTTGTGTTCTACTCTGCTGGCAAGGTGACTTTTCTAAAGTCTGTATTTGATTCTATCACTTATTTGCTCAATGAGCTCCAGTGGCTTCCTGCTATTGCTTGGATCAAATATAACCTCATCTATTTGACATTATAAGCCCTTCATAATATGCCCCTTCCTACCTTTTCAGTCTTCTTACATTTTACATTGAAAGATGTAATATTTATTACATATATATATATATTATATATAATATATTATAAACATATTATATGATACAGCTATATGGGTCTACTTTTTCATTTTTTTATTTTCTTCAAATTTAACACTCCACTTCCCATCTCTGTGCCCTTATATTTCCTGTTCACCATATCTGGAATACTCTCCCAGCTCACTTCTGCCACTTAATGTCCCTAACTTATGATAAAACTTAGCTGAAATTTCACCCTATCCAAGAGTCCTTTCCAGATCTCCCCAACTGTTAATGCCTTTTCTTCCACTTTTGTGGTCTCTACTTTCTTAGAGTAAGTTGTAGCTCTTTCATGAGAATGTCATGGACCAACATTCCTGGAGGTCAACCAATACATTTATAACTTTTCTATTCATTGAAGCTACCACAGTTGACTGATAATTAAGTATATATCAAGATTCTCCCTCCATCCAATTTACCCCTCTTCCAGTGGATAATTAAGTCACTAGTACGATTCATTGCCTACCTCCTCCTCTCCCA
Organism: Potorous gilbertii; assembly: GCA_028658325.1. Taxonomy (NCBI): domain Eukaryota; kingdom Metazoa; phylum Chordata; class Mammalia; order Diprotodontia; family Potoroidae; genus Potorous; species Potorous gilbertii. The sequence goes on from CM053774.1 coordinate 5,855,200, forward strand.
CTTCCTCTAACTCTCCTCCACAGCAAAGTCCTCCAGACTTCCATTGGACTAGGTTCCTTTTTTTCATTTTCTTCTCAAGAATTAATTTCTTTTCACTTTCATTGTGCCCTCTTTTGGATTCTATTTTATTTTCTACGTTCATAGCTTATATTTACCTAGTTGTTTACCTCAAATAGAATGCAATTTCCATGGGGAAACAAACTATTTTTTTTCCTCTTTCTTTATAGATCATGTGCTTGGCATAGTGCCTGATACACAGTAAGCAATTAGTAAGTGCATATTGACTGATTATTGTTTTGAGATCATTGTTTTAAGTAATTTCTACCTTGAAATACTGACATAGTCTAAAACACTACTCTTTCTCTAAATCTCCCATGAATTCTGGAAAAGTAAAGGAGGATAGTCTTAGTTAAAATTTTAAAAAGGCATAAATATACTCTACTAATTCCATATGAGCCCCCACAATATAACAGATGTTCCCTTCGGTTTGGGAACCATTTTCTTGCTTCTCTACTCTCAGAGTGGGTGTTTTGGTAATCACAAGCCCCTATCTATTACTTTCTCCATGATCAAATCAAAAGGAATGGTAAATTAAATAACAAAGCTTTCAATTAGACTGGAGTAAGCAAGCAAATATTGAGGTAAAATCACTTAATGCAATCAATCTTTGTCTTACCTTGGTGTTTATGCACAAAAGTGTAGGCTATAACAATTCCTATGCTGCTGGAAACACCATTTGGACATTGCATGCACCTAGCTAAGAATATATTATGACACATCTAGACTGCCTCTCAAGGGTCTGTCTTCTGATAGAGCTTTGCAAACCTTAAACCACCATATAAATGCCCAGCTATTATTAGTAGTAGTAGTATTAAACAACTGTGGGCCAGCTAGGTGGTGCAGTGGACAGTGCTCTGGGCCTGGAGTCAGGAAGACTTGAGCTCAGATGTGACTGCAGACACTAACTAGCAGTGTGACCCTTGGCAAGTCACAATTAATGCAATGATGCAGAGAAAGAAATGACAAACTAAAACCCTAAATGAGGTCACAGAGAGTTGGACATGAAAATGATTGAACAATAACCAAAATATTATGTCCCAATGTTGTTCCAATGTTCCTACACAGTTGTCATACTTTAGGACATGTCATCTGCTGCTGTGGTTCTTACTTCCTTCTAGGGAATTACAGTTCTTTTGTGAGAACGCCATGGATCAACATGCCTGGGGACCAACAATACAATCTTAAACCTTCTGTTAATCAAGCTTACCAAACCAGACTGATAATTAAGTCACTTTTAGGAGCCTTTTCCCCCCATTCATTTAATCAATCCCTCCTCTAACGAATAGTCTCCAAGACTTCTTTTGGGTTGGCTTCCTTTCGTTCATTCTCTTGTCATGAGTTGACTCCTTTCACTCTCATCATGTAGCTAAATCCCAAGTCATTAAAATTTCCATGAAATTCTGAAATCTTTAGTAACTATTTAGCAACATTGGAGGAGAAAAAGTTGAATCAGTAAACTTTTTCCTGTATTGATGATATATGTTGATAATGATGCCCTGTATTCATTGGTGTAATAAAAGCTCCTGTTTTTCTTGTACAAAGATATGAATTCAGATAAATTTCTCAAAGAAATAACATTTTATTTACGCATAAAAATTCTGTATGACGAACAATCCTGTTCAAAATTGGTCTCTTTGGTTCCTGTCCATGAACAGTCATTCTCTGTTGTATTATACATGATTGTGAACTGTTTGGTTTTTAGGCATACATATGATAATGTAGTCTCATAGTTTTAGAGTTTTCAAAGCACATTCATAGGTAATTTATGAGGAGATAGTTTGATATCAAGGAATGAATATTGAACTATAAGTCAGCAGACCTGGATTCTAGTCCACATTTGGCCATGAAAAAATTGTGTGAGCTTGAACAGGACATTTAATATCTTTGAGCATCCAGTTGTTTTTTTTTATCTGTAAAATAAATATCCCCATGAATAATGTAAAATTCAATAAAATAAAATTATTTTTGCATATGTCAGTGAGCAATTTGGGGTCACGGAAAATGTTTCATAGTTTCCTAAATTTAATTCATACTGATCTCTGACTCCTATTATGGACCCAATTCAATGGTTATTCATATTACCTCTCTCTGATACATGAATTGACAGATTAACTTGATGGTTTTCTTCCCCAGCTGCATATTCTATTTTTATCTTTGAATCTCAATGTCTATCACACTGAATGCAATATACAGGCACATAGTAAGTGTTTAATGAGTTAAATGACAGTGAGTTCTTTCAATAATGTAACTTTCTATTTTATTCAGTATGACAGAATCAGAGATTATACCCTTAGAACTGGAAGGGACCTTAGAAGTCATCTCATCCAATTTTCTCATTTACAGGCAAAAAACAAATGGATAAATGAACAACAGTCACAACCACAACAGCAAACTAAGTGTCAGAGACATTAAATAACTTGCCAAACCCACACAGGCAGTAGACGGTAATGCCAGGATTTGAGATTAGTTCCCTAAGTGCCAACCCAATGCTCTTCTGCTCCCTTGGTCAATAATCATAGACTTGTCAAACAGTTATCACTATAGTTTCATCTGTCACAGGGCATGGTATGATTACAATATATATGTGGGGGATACCTTGTCTGAAGAAAGCCTTCAAGGGTATACTTTGTCCTATGAAGCCAAACACTCTTTAAAAATCGATAACACACTCAGTGGGATCTTATATTTTTACACTTCTCAGTCAATTGCATGACTGTAAAGATACGTTCTGCTGTGAAAAATCAGTGAAAGCCTGACTGGTTATGTCATCTTCTGTTTTCATTGGGGAAACTTTCAACGTGCACATAGATAATGCTCCTGAAAATTTTATGAGAAAGTTGGCATTTGGGTCAGTAGTTGTTGATGTCTTCTCAGTTATTTTTTTAAAAGGATCATTTGAAATATTTTCCTATTTTGGTGTTTTTCTTTCGTCGTTGTCTTTGCTTTTAACCGCCTTGATAGCTGCCTCCAGTTATGGCCTGCCATATGGATTTCTTCACTATATTTTCAGTCAAGTTCTTCTGTTGATTGTGACTTTATCTTAAGTGGTCCTGCTGATTCCTTACATGGCATAACACATAAACTGAGGAAATTGGGCCCAAACATGGCGGGTCTGCTATTGTCATCAGTGAGAACAGATCATCATTTTAGGAAAACTAGGAAAACATTCAATTTCACATTTGTTCACTGTTTTCCTTATGATTTTATCTACAAATATGCTCAGAATGAGCTGACGCAACTCATACCACACTCTTAGCAAGCTTTCTTTTTTCCCTATAACTTTTCCATGTTTAGAAAGATAGCATTTTCCATAATGTTTTGTGAATGAGATTGCACTTTAAAACAGTTTTGCCCTTGGCTCTCATTTCTTTCCACTCAGAAAGGAGATTGTTTGCTGGCTGAGACAACTTCTAATGTTGTTGCGTTTTTTTCTTTTGCTCCCTTGAAATTATAACTGTTTTACAATTAAATTTCTTTAGGCAATAATGAGAATTGTTGTTCTTGCTTTTGTCGATTTTCTCCTTTTCTTTTGGAGTTAGAGTCAACAGGTTGTCTTTCAGATGATGCAATTTGTGGCAGGTTGTATAATAGTTTTGCCTGTTTTAAAAAATGTAATTTTTAGTAGTCTAATTAAATTCTAGACCAATTAGACATCTACGAAGTCCAAGGAAGTCATTGAAAAAGCATTTACTCTGAACATAGCACTGAGAATTTTTACTGACATATCTACAACAAAATGGTTTTCCAGTACAGTAGGTGATATGATCCCCTAACAACTGCTTTGGGAAAGCCTGATGCCCAGAACATCTGCATTGTTTTTGTTGAGGACAGTAAACATACTCTATGCCATCCTAGAATGCCCACTTTGCATCTGTTTGTGTCTATGACAATGCTACTAT
>CM053774.1:5863219-5887930 GCA_028658325.1 Potorous gilbertii
CAAAACTACACAGATATGGCCTATATTGAATTGCTTGCTTCCCAAAGGGAATGGGTGGGGAGGGAGGGCTGAAGAGAAGTTGGAAGTCAAAGTTTTAGGAATAACTGTCAAGTATTGTTCTTACTACTAGGAAATAAGAAATATAGGTAATGGGATATAGAAAGTTATCTGGCCCTACGGGACAAAAGAGAAGATGGGGAGAAGGGAAAGGAGGGATGTTATAAGAGAAGGCAGATCAGTGATAGGGACAATTAGAATGCTTGAAGTTTTGGGGTGAAGGGAGGGGAGAAATGGGGAAAAAATTTGGAACCCAAAATTTTGTGAAAACAAATGTTAAAAGTTAAATAAATAAATTTAAAAAAAAAAAGAATATCCCAAATGGGGTCACAAAGAGTTAGACAAGACTGAAATGACTGAAGAAAAACAACAATAAATAGTAAAAATTCTTAATATTGAACCTATTTCCTTGTAAAGCCTAGGGTTTCCAATAGATCTCAAAGAAATTCTATTTAAATGAAGAAGTATAACTGAATTATAGGGGGAAGAAACAAGATGACTAGTTTGAACCTGACTTTATAGGAAAGGCTTTTTTAAAATGTATTTATGTCTACTGCTCTGTTGACTTTCCAGCTCCAAAGGGCTGCTTTCAAAATGTTTTGAACAGTCAAGCCGGGAGAGGGGTTATTTTGAAAGTATGTCATGTGCCCAGAGAGTGTATATACATCTATGTAAGCTGGCTGTCTTTGATCTTAGTAGGGGAAAGGAAGGGAACGGGAAGAAGCTCTTATATAATGCCCATTTTGTACCAGGAACTGTGCTAACAAATTTACAAATATAAAATCATTTGATCCTCACAGCAACCCTGAGAGATGGGTGATATTATTATTCACATTTTACAGTTGAGGAAACTAAGGCAAACTAAGGTTAAATAACTTGGCCAGGGTCATACAGTGAGCGCAAAGTATTTATACCCCTTCAATGAGAGGAAGCCAAGTGGCTTATGTAAGTGGAAGGGTAGGTTGTTTATTTTGTTAATGTCCTAGCTAGAAAATGTTTGTCTCTCTGCAATGAGGAAAAAGGCTACCTGCGTTTAAATTGTAAAGAGATAATATAATTAAGAGATTTAATTCACCTTAGAAACTTAGCTCTGGGGACACTTTAAGAAATTAATTCTTGAAAAATGTTAGCCGATTAGTTCCTGGTGACAAAGGGAGCTTCTTGGTCTTGGTGTTGTGTTTTGTTTTTCCTTAAACTAAGCTAGAAGCATCTTTCGGCATCTCACAGCATCTTCTGTGCTCAACAAGTCCTGGGTAATCGGTCCAGTGTGTGAACACTAAAACTTAGAATAAATTTGATAAACCTGTGCCTCATGGTTGATCGTTTTTAACACTTAGGGAAAAAACATTTCTCCCAATGCAGAAATGCTGAATTAAGTTTGCAAATACAATTTCTAATTAATATTTGAACTTGTGAGACCCATGTTCAAGCATGTACTCTTTTGCAAATGTGTTCTATAATTACTGATTGAGTGCATTTTTAGAGTTAGTCTATTGGGACATTTTCATCTGAAGAGATACTTTCATGGGTTTTATCATGATGGCTTTTGGTTTTGTTCTAAACCTATGATTTCACTGGTTTAGATAAATTCCAATGTGAAAACTCCTTCTACTGATGTAGGTCAGCAACTCATCCACAAATTATAATCTTGAGAGTTGCCTGTGGTAGTGAAGTTAATGAGGGTGGGTGATTTGCCCCTGGGTACATAATTGTATGTATCAAAGGCAGCTCTTCCATCCAGGTCTTTCTAACTCCAAGGCCAGCTTTCTATCTACTATGCCAGGCTATCCCTTCAACTATAATGCAATGGATGTTACTTTAAAGGGAAGTTTTGGGGAGTAAGAGCTGGAGACTTGGCATTAGGTAAAGATGACTGGGGTTTAAATACTATCCATGGCATATGTAGGCTATGTAACCCTGGACAAACAACTTACCTTTCAATACTGCTTAAAACTATAAATTGCACATGAATTTTGTTGTTCAGTCATGTCAGAATCTTTGTGACCCCATTTGAGATTTTCTTAGCAAAGACACTGGAGTGGTTTGCCATTTTCTTTTCCAGCTCATTCTGCAGATAAAGAATTGCAAACAGGATCTAGTGACTTGCTAAGGGTCAAACAACTAGCAAATGTCTGAGGACAGATTTGAGCTCAGGAAGATGAGTCTTCCTGACTCCAGGAGTAGCACTCTATGTGCCACCTACCTTTTCCAAAAACATACATTGGGACTAACCCAGGATGGCTAAACCCCCTTCAGTAATGAAATGTGATAATGTTCTCCTACCCTATTTGCCAAATTTAACAAAGTCCTAGACTTTGTGTAAAGTTAATGACAAAACAGTCAACTAAAAATTGAAAAATCCAATCAACCTTCATCACTACTCACTAACACAAATTCCTAGAAAAAACTGTCTACACTCATTCCTACCGTGTCTGCTCCTCTCGTTCATTTTCAATCCCTTATAATCTTGCTTATAAGCCCCTCACTCTATTGAAATTGCTCTTTGCAAAGTTACCATTGGCCTCTCAGTTACCTAACCTAATAGCTACTCTTCATCCTTCTTGCTCTTTCTTCAGTATTTGATGTAACCTTTCCTTCCAGATGCTCTTTCATTTCTGGGTTTTCATGATGCTACCTTCTCTGGTTCTCCTAATTTTCTGACAACTCCACAGTCTCTTTTACTGGTCCATCAGCCCCTTAACTATGGATATAGTCCATGGATCTGTCTTAGGTACTGTGTTCTTTCCACATTCTCTTTCGTGGTGACCTCATCAGCTCATCAGAGTGTAATTTTTTTGAGGGTAGGAACTACCAGTGTGTGGCATTAATCCTAGAGCACAGTAAATATTTAATAAATGCTTGTTGATAAACTAATTAATAGAAAGTGTTCCAAAAGTCTTTTGTAGATTTTTTGCTTTGGTAATTCAAAACTAGGCAGCTAGGTGGTGCAGAGGATTGAGCTCAAGGCCTGGGAAGTCAGGCAGACCTGAGTTCAAATCCAACCTCAAACACTTACTAGCTGTTTGACTCTGGGAAAGTCACTTAATCCTGTTTGCCTTTATTTTCTCATCAAGAAAATGAGCTGAATAGGGAAATGACAAATCACTCCAGTACTTTTTGCCAAGAAAACCCCCAAATGGTGACACAAAGAGTTGGAAATGACTGAAACAATTGAACAGTAACATGTATATTTCAAAACTGAAGTAAGACTCTTAGGACACCCTGTAGGTGAAAAAGATGATCATTTGACTAAACTGAACCTTTTTTAAACAGATCACTCAACCTGTTTATGAAAATGTAGGTGTAGCCCCAAAGCTGAAGAGGATCTTGATAGCTTCTGAGAATGGTTGCTGCCATTGTTAACTATTGTTTCAATGCAGAGAAATGGGTGCTGTCAGGAAAGGCTTCCGAAATACCCATTTTAATTAAAAACCTCATTTTCAAACACAATTTCATGAATATTTTCTTAAACTGTTGCTCCTCCAGAATTCAGAATTGAATCTAAAAAAAATTAAGACTCTGGAAAAACAAAATAAGCTTGCATATTGAATAAGATCAATGTTAGCTCTGAGGGTTAGCTCAAACAATTTCCTTACTTTGGTCAAAGGTTTAGCATGAACATAAAAGCAGCCTGTGGGAAATGGCTCTCTTTTGAGTCCCATTAAAGTTATACTTAATGGATATAAACACCTAATTGAGTAGGGACTGAGAGGAATTAGTAGGGTTTGGCTCCTAAAGACCATATTTCAAATCACAAAGTGTTTTCCAGTCAACATAGTTTGCATTCAGTACCTCATGTGGTAAAAACCTCTATAAGAATATTACTGAAAAAGAAGTCAATGTCTTTAAAATATCTAGGAACAAAAATTTTGCTACATTTTTTGTTATTTCTTCAAAAAATAAGCAATCAGGCATCAGGAATCTATTCTCTTAGAGGAAGAATCATTTTCATCAAAATCCTGAGTTTTGTATTTCACTGGGAACCTTGATAAATAGGGCAATACATAAAGCACAAAAGGCAATGTAAACAGCCCTAAACCCTCGTTTCCTTTGTAGATTAGGTATTGCTGCATTCATGCAGTTTTCTTCTTATTTCTGAACTCTAAACCAGGTCCAGCTACTTGAAAACTTTTAGAGGAAAAGAGATGGCTTTGGAATTTTATGGCAAATGATGAATAATGAATCAAATAATAAAGGAGAGTTATCAAGCTCGATAAGAAATATCGTATTGCCAAACACGATTTATAAAACTTATTCAATATTCCATCCAATTTAATTTTGGACCTAGCTCATTGTTGCTGTCTACACCCAAATTAAAAGATCACAGTTCCATTGAAGTGTTGAAATGTTTTTATTAAACGTGCCTTCATGAAATAAATATTTGTTGAATTCCACTTTTGTGATAGGTTCTAAGGTCAGTCAAGAAAAGAACAGGGATAAAAAGATGAACAAGACACTATCTCTGTTCGTTTGTATTTCTGTTCTATCCTCAGCACTTAAAATAGTGCTTGGAATACGGTAAGAATTTTTTTAATGCCTCTCTTTTTTTTTTCTTTTGTTCACTCATGGTCTCAGAACTCATAAGATACTGGACATGAAAATCAGAATAACTGGGATTTGAATTCCACCTAAGACGCTTTCTAGCCATGTGACCTTGGCAAAAATAATTTAATCTCTCTGTCTCACATTATATATCTGTAAAAAGGATGTGATAATAGCGCCTCTCTGGCAGGCTTGTTGTCAGGATCAAATGAGACAGTATATTTAAGGTATTTTGCAAGCCTTAAAATGCTATATAAAGGTGAGCTGTTATCGTCATTAAAATCTAATCATGGTGATATGACATGTAGATAAATAACTCTAATATAAGCAATGGATAGGGGAGGGGAGGGAACTGCAATTTTTTTGATATAAGGAAATCTCAGGTGAGGAAAATTCCTCTACCAGTGCAGACTGGCATCTTCTCTTTGATTTATAGTTATAGGGACCATAAATCTTACCTAGAGGAGAGGTGTCAAACACCGGCATGTGCAGCCCATAGCACTCCCTGGTGTAGCCCAAACTTGATTAAAATGTAGTTCCTATGTGATTTTAATGTGCCGATATATATTAACAAAAAAGAAATATATAAAAATACAAAAGAAATATATAAATGCATGTATAATTTTCTAAGTCACTATACAGCCCACACAGATCTTTACATACAATTTATGTACAATTATGTACAGTTAGCCACCCTGTTTCTATTAAACTTTGACCTCACTGGTCTAGAGCATCAAGAGATTAGGTAGCTGTCTACATAGCCAGGAGCAGCTGGAGACAAAATCGAATCCATATCATCCTGTCTGGCTCTCTAACCACTATTCTACACTGCCTCTCAACATAAGCAAGAATACAATAAATACTCAAAATATTGTAAGAATTAAAGTCTTGGGAAAACCAGGAAGGCCTTGTGGAGAATCCTAGATTTCAAAAGAGCTGAAAACAGCTTGAGTTCAGGGTCTGTTCCATTTTTATTTTTGCTTCCCCAATGCCTAGAATGCTGCATTTAATGACTGATTCATGGAAATAGTATTTCTTTAGGTAAAAGATGGAGAAGTGAACATTTTCAGCAAAAAGAATAATGTGATCATGGGCATACTCCAATCCTCAAATTGACCTGTGGTATCATTGATAGATTTCCTCCATTTTGTGGACTTCTTGCCCATGTTCTACCATGAGTATGACATAATGAGTCCCTCCAATGTTCCAGGGTCCTGCTCTTTTTCCTTCACATTGATGCTATGTCAGTTTAACACACAAGTCAACACAGGGAAACTTTTGGTCATTGCAGTCAATTTCCACATAACCCACCTGTCTCTGTTTTTTTAATTATACATTTGCTGGATACCATCATTGATGCTAATTTTCCTTCTAAATTCTTTATACTATATTACAGCTAGTTCACAATTATGGTGTGCCTCCTCATTGTCCCCTAAACAATATTTATTTTCAGTTTTTCAGAGACTAACGGATTCCATGACTCACAAGCATACTATAATGCTAAACTATTAATATTAATTTGATAAGCCTCTCCTTAAGGGAGAAGTTTGGAGACAATAAAAGATCTTTAGAATTTCCCAATGGACAGTCAGCTCTCCTTCCATTCAATTTTGGTCCCAATTTGCTGTCCATTTTCTCTTTTTGTTAAAAAAGTGCTCATTTTAAATTTATTTTCTCTCAATTAGATGTAAAAAACAAATTTTAATATTTTTTTATAATTCTTGAATTCCAAATTCTGTCTATCCCTCCCCTCCCCGTCCTTGAGAAGGCAAGAAGTAAAGATTATACATGTGCTGTCATGCAAAACATATTGATCATGTTCCAAAAGAGACTACAGACCCACCCCACCCCAAAAAAAGAGAAAAGGAAAGGAAGTAAAAAAAGATATGCTTCAGGGTGGAGCCAAGATGGCAGAGTAGAAAGACAGACCTACTCTAGCTCTCCCTGCAAAGCCCATAAAATACCTGTAAAAAATGATTAAGCAAACTGGCAGTTTTTATATTAAGGGATCACAGGGCTTGGAATATAATATTCCAGAAGTCAAAGGAACTAGGATTAAAACCAAGAATCACCTACTCAGCAAAACTGAGTATAATACTTCAAGGGAAAAAATGGAATTTCAATGAAATAGAGGACTTTTAAGCATTCTTGATGAAAAGACCAGAGCTGAAAAGAAATTTTGATTGAAACACAAGAATCAAGAGAAGCATGAAAAGATAAACAGGAAAGAGAAATCTTAAAGGACTTACTAAAGTAGAACTGCTTACACTCCTATGTGGAAAGATAATATTTATAACTCTTGAGACTTTTCTCAGTATTAGGGTAATTGAAGGGATTATAGACATATAGACAGAGGGCACAGGGTGAGTTGAATAGGAAGGGATGATATCTAAAAATATAAAATTAAGGGTTGAGAGAGGAATATATTGGCAGGAGAAAGGGGAAAAAAGTATGGGGCAAATTATCTCTCATATAAAAGAGGCAAGAAAATGTTTTTTCAATGAAAGGGAGGATAGGGGAGGTAAGTGGGAAAAAGTGAGCCTTACTCTCATCACATTTGGCTTAAGGAGGGAATAACATGCATACTCAATCTGCTACAAGACTCTGTCTTACCCTACAGGAAAGTAGAGGAGAAGGGGATAAGCAGGGTTGGGGGGATGATAGAAGGGAGGGCAAATAGGAGGAGGGCATAATCAGAAGTAAAAACTTTTGAGGAGGGATATGGTCAAATAGAATAGAAGAAATAGGGGGTAGGATAGGATGGAGGGAAATAGAGTTAGTAGTCCACAACCTGACTTTTATGGAAATCTTTTGCATAACTACACATGTATAATATATATCAAATTGCTTGCCTTCTCAGTGGGGATGGGTGGGGAAGGAAGAAGGGAGATAAGTTGGAACTCAGTGTTTTAAAAAAGAATGTTAAAAATTGTTTTTACATGCAACTGGTAAATAAGATATATAGGCAGTAGGGTACAGAAATCTATCTTGTCCTCCAAAAAAATAGAGGACATAGGGATAAGAGAAGGGAGGGGAACTTTGGAACTCAAACTCTTGTGGAAATGAATGTTGAAGACTAATAATAAATAAATAAATTAGAATTTTTTAAAAAATAGTAGTGATTTTTATTTCTCTACTATAGATAAATGATAGATGATAGATTGATGGATAGATAGATAGATAGATAGACAGACAGACTGTTGTCCTTCATTTTCAAAGAGGATCCAAAATGACATCACTATATTGGGCTTGTCTGACTATGGCTGATCAGACCAATATGAGCTAAAGAATGTTCTACCACAGGTTGGGTACAAATAGTTCATATGAACATTAGAGACATTAATGTCTCTATATTTGTGCATTTCACGTTTCTTTGGAGCTACTACAATTCTGTTTTGCTCATAAAGCACAACTCCATCTTTGATGCAAGCATACCATGCTGGGCAGTACTATGCCAATATCTCCTATGGCTCATAGTTAATTCCAAAGTTCTTCAGAGAAACCTTGAAAGTGTCCTTACATCATACATACATACATATGTAAAAATAAATAAATAAACATAAATAAAAATATATATGCATACACACACACACTAACAAGTGAGCTTTATAGGTTGTCCATGTTACAGCAAATCACTGTCTAGAAAATAAACATTCTTCTTCTATTTGGTTTTTCCTATGTGGATAATTAGGCCAAACCCTTTTTGGGAGTTATGACTCTCAAAAAGAAGTTTTACAGTGTTTTTAGATTTGATGCAACTGAGGCACAGTATTTGAGGGACCTCACTATGCCCATAGACTCCCTCTTCAACTTGGACCCTAAGCTATATCTCTTCCATAACAGTGATTGGCACCATTGATGTGACAAGAACACTATTTGTTTTATATTTCCTGAGACGGTTTCCTTTTTAGGAGGCAAGGAGGCCATCTTCAAACCTTGGTTGATTCAGAGGCCTAGAGATATAAAAAAATCTGAACTATATGGAGTTAAATATAAGGAGGTTTAGTGGAAATCTCATCCCTGGCCCGGAGGGATACCTTTCTAACTTGGCATTGATATTACTATGGTAAACAAGGAAGTGAAGGGATGGACCATTTCTTCTGAATTAATAACTAGAAGTTATATCACTTTTAACATAATTATAAGTAATTTTAATATATTTTAGGGTCCATGGTGATTTTGTTGTGTTCCAGTCCTCAAAATTCCAAGAGGGAATTCAGTTTGGCCTGGGTTAGAATATTTGGCGAATATTTTCCTCATGCTTCCTTTGACATTAATGATCAGAGAGTTAGCAGTGAAGTTGTCCCTGACATTAACAGACTGAAACCCCATCCGAGACTTTGACTCTTTTGCAAGTCCATGTCTTTAGCTGAACATTCCTTAGAGCATCTACCAATGTTAGGTGATAGTTGTCCTCTGTTTAAAATATATATTCTATGTATATGTAGATTCTATATCAGATTGCTCATTGTCTTGGGGAGGGAGGAGAGGAGGGTGGTGGAGAAAGTTTAGAACTCAAAACCTTATGGAAATGAATGATGAAAATCTAAAATTAATGAATTAATTAAAAATATATTCTGAGAAGCTGCTTAGGTGGCACAATGGATAGAGGACTATGCTTGGCATCAGGAGGACTTGAGTTCAAATTTGGCTTCACACACTTACTACCTCTGTGACCCTGGGCACATCGCTTAACCCTGATTGCCTCCCCCAAAACAGAAAAGTAGATAGATATCTAGATAGATTCTGGTGGTATAAATTCAACCATCAAGCTATTCATCTGGTAGCCTTCAATTTTGTTATATAATAGGTCCCACCTTCCTTTCTGATCACACATGTCCTTTATGTTTCCTTTATACAACTTTTCAAAAGCAAATCATTTTGGTTCATACATATACTATAGCACATTTATATCCACCATAAATCTTTACGTCCTTCATGTCATCTAAAATAAAACACAGGCATATTGCATTAGTGAAATTGTGGTGCTTGTTTTTAACTGAGTTTTGTAATGTCAATGCAATGTCAATCCAAACCTCGGAACTAGGAATGTCAGGAAGATGTACAGTTTTTGGAAAATGGGATAAGTTCAGTTTTAGACATGTATTGTAGCTTTTTTAAAATGTATAGTTAGCCTTTCTTGTTTGTATAGCATGTAGAATTCAGGACAGTTGTCTTCTTTCATAAGAAAGAATACTACTTGACTAAGACATATATATATTCTCTGGAAATATTTATTTTCAGTGATATCAGTGTTTTAGGACTGATAAACAGAGGATATTGTTCTCCTCTCAAAATAATGCCTACCACTTTTTTCCCTATTATTTCCTGGAACACATTGACAGAAGAGGGATATGAAGGTTAAAATGTTTGGAAAACATATTAATGAAAATCAGATGAAAGGATGAGGGATGAATTCTCAAAAACAAAGCTATATAAGCTGCATAAAATGTAGAAGTATGTGGCGAACACATCTGCAAGGCATGTGGGGAAGATTATCAATCTATTTGGTAAATAGTTTAGATTTTAAAGTATTTTTAAAGGCCAAGAAAAATCACATAACAAAAGGATTTTGGAGAAATCAGTGGGTGGCAAGTACACAAGTCAAGTGACTTGATTGCTAAACCTCGGGCTTCAACCATTCTTTCAATCAAATAAAAGAGGCAAATTCAGCAGGCAGGGATGGAGAGAGATAGAAGGTACCTAGGTTTCTTGGCAACAGAACAACTCATTCTACAAGATACTTCAGCTACTTAGGCAAACGAAAGTATACATTATACATGGAACCAGAGGAGAAAATATGCATTTACATAAAGTTTACAATGTGCACTTTTTGCAAATATTATTTCATTCCATCTTTATAATAACTCTACAAGGTAAATTCATTATCATCCCCCTTTTAGAGGAAACTTACATAAACAGAGTTTAAGTAAGTTGGTCAAGCTAATACAGCTAGTAGTGTGTAGTAGTAGTCTTAGGTCAGATCTGAACTCAGATATTCCTCATATGAGGCTTTGTTCTCCATCCATTGAGCCATGAGCTGCCTTACCATGCACACACACAAACACAAACAGACACACACATAAGCGTCTGTGTGTATCTCTGTGTGTGTGTTTGTTGTTTAGTAGGCTGTCATGCAGAAATGTCCAACACTTCATGACCTCATTTGGGGTTTTCTTGGCAAAGATACTGGAGTGGTTTGCAGTGTCATTTGGGTGGAGTAAAAAGTAGACCAGTAGGGCTAGACTATGTATCAGGCATAGAGTACATGGAGGGAAGTAATGTGTCAGATAGCAAAGAGGCCAGCTTGTGAAGAACTTTAAATGCCAGTAAGAGATGTTTCCATGCATCTTAGATGCAACAGGGAATCACTGAAATTAACTGGGGGGAGTTACATAATCCAATCTATACTTGAGGAAAATCACTTGAAGGGGTTATAGAGGATGTACTGGAATAAGGAAAGACTTGAGACAGTGATACTCATTAAAATGTTGCCCTAATAGTCAAGGGCAAAGGTGATGAGAGATTGATAGATTAGTGCTTGAGTGAGTAGACAGATGCTAGATAAAAAAAAAGATATAACAAATTATTAGATATGTAGTATATAGTGTAGGAGTTGAGAATGACTCCAATGTTACACACTTTCATAATTTATCAAAATGGCAATATCCTCAGCTCTAATAGGGAAATTTGAGAAAGAGCTGGGTTTGGTAGGTGGGTATAGAGGAGAGGTAAGATTATAGTTTCTTTTCTGGACATTTGGAATTTGAGATGTCTAAAAGACATCCAATTGAAAATGTCACATAAGCAGTTTTTGATGCGTGACTAGATCTCAGGAGAGAGATAAGGGTGGGATAGATTAGAGTTCTCTGTATGGAAATGATAATTGCAGTGATAGGAACTTATGAGATCACCAATGAAGAGAGTACAGACAGAAAAGATAAAAGGGCCCTGTACATGAACTGTTTGCAAAGAAAACAAAAGAAGAGATCCTACCAAATGTCTTCTAAGACACAGAAATGATCTATTTAGACTAAGGAAAGTCAAAACAGAAAAAGAAAACTATAGACCAATATCTATGAGTATTGTTGCAAAAATCGTAAATATTAGCAAAGAGGTTAAAATAACATATCACAAATATTTTATACTATGACAAGGTTGTAATTATACCAGGAATGGAGGGTTGATTTAATATAAGGAAAATAAGAAATTTAATTTTCCATATTAATAACACATCAAATATATGTTATATAAACAGATGATGGAAAAAAGCTTTTGCCAAAATACTATATCCCTTTCTGTTAGAAATACTAAAAACATAGGAATAAATGGACCTTTCCTTAAAACGATAAGTAGAATAAAGCTATAACCAAGAGCTACCATTATATGTAATAGAAATAAACTAGAATCCTTTCTAATAAAATCAGGTGAAACAAAAACATCTACTCCTATTGCATATAGTACTAGAAATGTTAGCAACAGCAGAATGACAAGAAAAAGAAACTGATGAAATAAGAATGGGTAAAGAAGAATAAAATTATTCTTTTTTTGATGATGATGTCATGGAGTACTTTAGGAATCCTAAAGAGTCAACTGAAAGATTCAACTAATAATATAAATGCAAAAATAGATATTAAAGCATTAACAGAGATGTTAAAAAAACGTATTTCAAGGATTACACACTATAACAAGGTGGAAATTAGACCAGAAATGCATGGTTCATTTAATATTAGGAATACTATAAGTGTAACTATATTACTAACAAAATTAACAAAAATCTCAAGATTACATCGACAGATGCAGAAAATTGCTTTTGATCAAATGCAACACTTATTTCTGTTAAAAACACTAGAAAACAGAATCATTAGATTTTTCTTTAAAATGAAAAATAGTACACATCTAAAACCGAGTTACTATTATTTGAAATGAAGATAAACTAGAATCTTTTCCAATAAAATCAGAGGGAAAACAAGAATATTCATTATAACCATTTCTATCTGACATAGTACTGGCTATAGCCACTAGAGAAGAAAAAGAAGTTGAGGGAATAAGTTTAGGGAAAGCAAAGCCAAATTGCCACTTTTGCATATGGTATGATAATATATTTAAAGGATTCTAAAGAGTAAGCTAAAATTAATTGAAATAATTAATAACATCAACAAACTTGCAGGATAAAAAATAAATTCACATAACTCATTGGTATTTATATATAATACCAATAAAATCCAGGAGAAAGAGACAGAAAGAGAAATTCTATTTAGAGTAACTACAGAATGTATAAAACACTTAGGAGTCTTCCTAACGAGGAATATGCAAAAATTATGTAAACGCAGCTATAAACCTCATTCACAGAAATGCAGACCTAAATAAATAGAGAAATGTTCATTGTTTATGGGTAGGAAAAGTAAAAATAATAAACTGATCATACTCTCAATCAATTAATTTTTCACTCTCAAACCAAGCCACCAATGGATTACTTATAAAACGACAAAAAATAACAACAAAATTTAAATGGAAGGGGGAAAGTTCAAGAATCTCAAGAGAAGTAATGAAAAAATGAAGATCAGCGTCCAATCTTATATGATACTACTAAGCAGCAATTCTCAAAACAATGTGGTTCTGACTTTAGTAGATTGGATGTACAACACACAGAATTAACCCATATTTAGTAGCCCAATTGTCAATAAACATAAAGATCCTATCTACTTACTGGGATGTGGGTTCACTATTTGATTAAAACAACTGCTAGGACATAGGTGAATTGATGCTGAGTAAAACGAGAAGAACCAGGAGAACATTATACTCAGTAATAGCCACAGTGTGCGAGGACTATTTTTGATAGACTTAACCCTTCACAGCAACGCAAGGATTTAAAACATTTCCAAAGGACTCAATGCAAATGCCATCCACATCCAGAGAAGGAATTCTAGAATCAGAATGCAGACTATTTTCTTTTTTGTTGTTTTGGTTTGATTTGGTTTTTCTCATGGTGTCTCCCATTTATTTTAATTCTTCCACGCAACATGACTAATGTGAAAATGTGTTTAATAAGAATGTATGTGTAGAACCTATATAAGATTGCATGCCATCTTGGGGAGGGAAGAGGGAGGAAAGGGGAGAAAATTGAAAACAAATGGAAGTGATTGCTGAAAACTGAAAACAAATAAATAAATAAAGAAAACAAATACTAGGATAATTGGACAGCAGTATGGAGGAAATAACAAGTCAGAAAGGTGACGATGGTTAGAGCACTAGACCTGGAGTAAAGAAGCCCTGAGTTCATATCTGATCTTAGACACTTACTAGCTATGTGACTGTGATGGTAAACAAAATAGGATCTTTTGTGTATGTTGGGGTGCTTACTGTTACAGTGACCTTAGACAAGTCATTTCCCTTCTGTTTGCCTTAATCCCCTGGAGCAGGAAATGACAAACCACTCCAACATCTTTACAAAGAAAGCCTTATGGTCATTACAATCCACAGTGTCATGAAGAGGCAGACACAGCTAAACAACTGAACAATAAATGGAAGATATCAGATCTAGATGGTCACCTCATACTTTATACCAAAATAAGGTCCAAATGGATATATGACCTAGATATTTAAAAAATAATATCTTAAATTAAAGAAACAGTTAAAAATATCTCCGGATTGAAAAAAGGTCATGAACAAACAAGAGATAGAGACAATTGCAAAAGACAAAAATGAGTCATTTTGATTATGCAATATTAAAAGTATTCTATCCAAATAAATCTAATAGGGCTAATATTATAAAGAAAACAACTGGGAAAGAATCTTCACAGCAAGTTTCCCTGATAAAAGCCTCAATACCAAATTTAAGGAACTGATTCAAATTTCTAAGAGCTATTCCCCAATTAACAAATGACCTAGGGACATGAACAGGTAGTTCTCAAGGGAAGAATCTCAGGTTACTTGTGAGCATATTTTAAAAATGCCCCCAAACATTACGAATTAAAGAGATTCAATTTGAGGAAATTCTGAGATTCTACCTCACACCCATCAGATTTGCAAAGCTGACAAAATAAAAGGAAAATCATCAATGTTCAAGAGTTCTGGGGGAAAAAAAGGACATTGATCCTCCTTTGCTGAGCCTATAAATGGATACAATTATGTCAAAGCAATTTGAAATTATACTCAAAAAGTAACATCAGAGCTAAGGCATCCTCAAACTCAATTAAATAAGAAAATATTATATTATATATATATATATATATATATATAAATTCTAGCATCTCTTCTTTGTGTGCAAAAAATTAGAAATGAAAGGGATGTCAATAAACTGACCAATGACTGAATAAATTACAGTATATGAATGTGATGGAACACTACTGACCTGTATGAAATGAAGAAAATTAATGATATCAAAAAGACTTTTTTTTTCAATGAGAGGATTGTGAATGGGAGAGAAAAATAGGTTTCTACTAATTAAAAAAACCCTTTAAAATAGGTTGGGGAAGGAAAGGCTATAGGTATAAAATGCCATATATACTTTCAGATGAAATCATACGTATTATTTTTATTCACTTTTTAAAAATTTGTTACAAGAGAGCTCTCACAGGTTGAGAGTAAGCTGAAAAGCTTTGCAATGTAAAAACAAAGCATATCAATAAAATTTTTTTCTTTAATATTAGAGTTGCTATGAGAAGATAACACATTGATACATTGTCAGTGGGGCTATGACATACTCCAAGGGAAATGGTCTAATACATCAAAATATTAATAATAGCATCTTTTGTTATAGCAAAGAACAAAATGAGTGCCTGAAGAGTGAGAAACCTGTCAACAAACTGTGATGTGTGGATACTATATTATTGTGCAATAAAAAATGCTGAATATTAAAAATTCAGAGAAACATGAGAAGATTTGTATGAACTGATGCATAATGACATAGCTGAACCAGGAGAACCATATGCACAGTGATCAAGACAAGGTAAACTAGAAGATCATTAAAAAACAATCTGAATTCTGAAAAAATATAAAGCTAAAGGAGGTCTGGGAGAAGTGATATCAAAATATAATTCCGATCTCATTCACTAGGGCTGAAGATTGTATGAATTTTCAGAGGTTACTTTATAAGATGCTTTTGCTTAATTGTCTTTCTTTGTCACAAAGTAAGGTCAAATATAGAAAGGGAAATAGTCCCTGCAAAGATGAGTGTGTGTATACACATGTATATACATAAATATTTGCAGTATATTAAACGAAATCATCAATAAAATGTATTTTAAGGAAAAAACATAAATGGAACTGATTTAGTCAATCTTTTTAATGAGGAGAACCAAAGCACCTAGAAACCATTAAGTGTTTGATTGTTTGATATCCTTGCCAAGCAGAGAGACACAGTGGCCAAGGGGAACACTACCCTGAAATATAAACTCATTTGTAAAATCTTGAAGTGGAGAATGATAGAAGATTATGAACAATAGCATTACCTCATAAAAATAGTGAAGAATATAAAGTTTAACCTTTAAGATATAGGTTTGAGGAATGTTGGCAAGAGATCCACCTAAGGACAATCATCCCAGGAACATTTAAGGTTGAAACTAGAAAGAAGGGAAAAAGTAGTTGAAAAATTTAAAATATCTTGGGAGGTTTTTATAGTAAAGTCTCTTTATTATCTGCTTCTTCTTTCCTTCAAGCTCTACCTTTTACATGAAGCATCTCATCACAGCAGCTAGCTCCAACCTTTGCCCTTCCCAAGTTACCTTCTATTAACATATAGGTATGTATATATATAAATATATATTATATATATATAATATATATATATATGTATGTATGCATATGTGTATGTGTGTAGATATAAAATATAAAATAAAATACAAAAATATGTGTGTATATGTGTATGTATACGTATTTATATATCTATAATATATTAAAATGTATAAATAACATAAAATATATACACTATCTCTTCCAATTGAATACAAGATCTTTTAGGACAGGGATTGTTCCATGACTGTCTTTCCCTTCACAAGGTCTGGCACACAGTATGTGCTTAATAAATGCTTACTGATTGACTGATTATCAAAGACTGTGACAGGAGCACATCTGGACTGACAACACAGTTCTAGATGTGCTGCATAAGGAAATAAAAATGGAATTGGAGGGAAAAGTGTGAAAAACAGGATTAAATTAAGTTTTCAGCACACACAGAAGGGTGGTGCTCAAAGTAATTCAGTTTTGATGGCATTGAGGGACTAGGTCTTAAAGTATATGAAAGAGGAGAGGATATCAAAAGCTTGAGGAGGAACAATAAACTTTATTATTATTTTTTTAAAAGATTGAGAGAATGTTTGTAACTTCCAGACCTCATATCTACTTTCTCATTTTTTTTTGAAAATTTTAGGAGAATAACCTTCACACAATTACCAACAGTCTCCATGACATAAGTTAGAGAAGGAAATAGGCAGGCCTTCATAATTTATATTCCATGGGAAGCAAAATAGGTGCACTCAATTAAGTGAAAGGTGTAGTGGATATGAGATTTCCATGCTTACGTAGTATCCAGAACTCTCCCAGTCTGTACGGTCTGTAACACATGGCTCTCTTCCATGCTGTAGGCTACAGTATGTCCGTACATTGGCCTCCTTGCTCTTTCTTACAATGTTCCATCTCTTGTTTCTGTGTCTTTGAGCTGGCTGAATCACACACTTGGTATATTCTCTCCTGTGATTTCTACATCTTATATTCATTATTTTTCTTCAGGACTTAGCTCAATGCCACCTCCCTCAGTCCCACTTTGGACTAAACCATGATACTATTGTCTCAAAGGATGGTCTAGTAGACAGGACAAAACATCACCAGCACAAATCAGTTTAACCTTAAATCTTCTTCATTCAACTTCAATCCCAATGATGAGTCAGTTTTTCCATAGCTGTCCTATTTCTCTTCTCTGAAAAAAGAAAAAGTCCATATTATAGATCTATTTTTGCTGGATGTTCCCTAGACATCAATTCCATGAGCATTTCTTTTTTTTAATAATACTTTATTTTTCCCAATTACCTGTAAAACAATTTTTAACATGCCTTTTAAAAACACTTGAGTTCCAAATTGCCTCCCTCACTGCCTCAATCCCTCCCTGTGATGGTAAGCAATTTGAAAATGGTTATGCATGTATGATCATGCAAAACATCTTTCCATATTAATGATGTTGTGAAAAACAAAACGTACCAGAAAAAAACCCACGAAAATAAATAAAGTGAAAAATAGTTTGGTTTTGCATGCATACAGTTCTTTTTCTGCAGACAGCCTTTTTCTTCATGAGTTCTTTGGAATTGTTTTAGATCATCATATTGAGGAAAATAGCTAAGTCACTCACAGTTAATCATTGTACTACTTTGCTATTCCTCTGTATAATGTTCTCCTGGTTCTGCCCATTTCACTTTGCATCATTCATGTAAATCTTTCCAGGTTTTTCTGAAATCATCCTGCTCATCATTTCTTATAGCTCAATAGTATTCCATTATACCACAACTTGCTTAGCTGTTCCCCAATTGATGAGCATCCCCTCAATTTCCAATTCTTTGCCACCACAAAAAAGAGGTGCTACACATATTTTTGTACAAATATGTCCTTTTCCATTCTTAAAAATCTCTTTGTGATACAGACCTGGTAGTACTACTGGATCAAAGGGTATACACAGTTTTATAGTCCTTTTGATATAGTTCCAAATTGCTCTCCAGGATGGTTGGATCACTTCACAACTTCACCAACAGTACATTCGTTTCCCAATTTTTCCACCTCCCCTCTAACATTTAATGTTTTTCTTTTCTATCATATTAGCCTTCTGTGCTTTATATATAAATAGAGGTATTTATGTGTTTTAAAATGTAGCCAGTGTTTTAAATGAAAGAAAATGCAATACTTAAAAAACATAGTTATATCTAAAAACTGGAAGAAAAGGAAGGTTTGGAACTCAGTTATAAATGAGATGTTGGAAAGGAGAGAAAAGAAAATTTGAAAATTGAGTGACAACAGGATGGAGCAGTGGGACAGAGAGCAGTCAATGAAAGAGATAATTGGTTGCAAGAACAGATCAGTGAACAAGTGACTAGCTAGAAAAACTGGAAAAGAATACAGCAGACTCTTTTTGAGTGAAGTGCATAAGAATGTCACCACTCAGGGTGCCAGGGGCTGTCTGTGACGCAGTTCAATGTGAATTCAAGGGTAAGACCAAAGCATTTTGCTTTCTTCATGATTAAGGGATCATGGTGGTAGGTTTCTGGCTTCAGCCAAGGGGAGAAGCTGGATACAATTAGGAAAAAAATAAGAAGAGACTTCTCAGATAGTACAGCAAAAAAGAGCATAGGCTAAGGAAACTATTGGATTAAATGCCTAACTAGATCAATCCAGGCCAAAGAAGTATGCAAATGAAATTGTGGTCAAGACTGAACTTTAGAACAGCATACCTACGATTGCCTACTTTGTATGTACTCTGTAAATTTACAAGCTTCTCATAAAAGTTTTAAAAAGGTCTTGCATTTTAAATCACAAGCTGGAGAATGAGGTTACCACTGCAGATCTGGAAGGGTCCTGAGAAGATTAGGGACCACTTGTCTGCAGTCTAGACATTATAAACTAAGAAACATTTCCCCACCTTTTGCCCAGTCCCAACCCTGGAAACAGAACAAAAACTCTCCTTGCCTTATACCTTCAAGTGGTGTTTTTCTGTTAAAATAGAAGCCTGAGCTTAATGTTTTACCACATTTTTCATCACCTTTTGGAGTCATGTGTTGCAGCAAAATGAGTACTAAATTTTGAATCGGATGACCCAGTTTCAAATTCTGCCTCTACATTACTGTTGTGATCTGGGTTAAGTCATTTAAACTTGCTGACATACGATAAGTTCAGAGTGACCCCAAGAATGCCACTAGAAATGATGGAGTATAGACATATAGGTTCTAGTATCCTGAAAGACATTCACCCACACAATTCTATGAGTTAAAGGAAAGCATTTATTGGGGTGATGCCTCCAATAAGTTCTGCACCCCATGAGGCAGAGCCCCAGGGGACTGTACCCTATGTGGGAAGCAGAACAGGCCCTGATCCCTTAAGGGAGGCAGAACCATTATTGGGGTTAGGTGTCTGGTCTGTGGAGTTTGACAGGATAGGGGGAAGGGGAACATGATAAGGGGAGGAGGGACAATCATGGCTCTGGAATGCCTGAAACATCAGGTAGTCTGGAGGTGCCTTTGTCATACAGATAAGCAAGGAGAGGGGGAAGAGAGGGGCTGCTCCAGAGTCCCTACAGATCAGCAAAGGGAAAAGGAAAGGGGTGGAGAAGAGCTGCTCAGGAATGTCAGGAAGTTGGGGGTGCTTGGTGAAGGCATGCTGATAAACCCACACTGAGGGGCTTCAATGCATAGACTTCTTTGGTCGCTTTTCTGGCAGGTCACATCCTGCATCTTATCTCACATCTCACATCCTGCACCCTGCTTGCAGCATCTGCCTCAAACACTTCTTTCTACATCATCAGTTTCTTCATCTGAAAAGTAAGAAGCCGTGCTTTCAAACAAATGCAAGTTCTTCAGTACAGAGATCTAGTTATATGGTTACGGAACCATCAGGTTCCGTAACAATTAGGGGAATGTTCATTTCACTTGGTGTTCATTTCACTTGGTGTTGAGAATTTTAAAAATTAAAATTGGAAAAATGAGATTAAAGTAGACCTCAAAATTCCCTCCTATCCCTAAATCTATGATCCTACCATGTAAAAAATATCATGTTCATATATAATTTTGCATTTTAAAACAACTGACAAAGTTTTCCAGCTCTAAGATGTTCATATTTAAGCAGGTTGTCAAAAATAGTTTGAGCAATGAGAAGAAAACAGAGAGATAGTCATGATTTTTCTCACATTTGATTTCCTTCTAGGTCACATGGATAGTGAGGAGGAATAATGAAAAAAGTCAGATTTGGAGTTAGTCAAACCAGAATTAATATCCTGCTTCATAGATTTGCTAGCTGTGTGACTTTGGACTAGTCACTTAAACCCTCTTAGTTTCAATTTCTTTATCAGTAAAATGGAAACGGTAATAGCACCTCCGTCACAGAGCTGTGGGAAGGATTAAATGATATAATATACGTAAAGCTCTTTGCAAAACTTAAAATTCCATATAAACACGATAATGATGAGACAAAAAGAGAGGAGGTGGAGGAGGGAGGAGTGTCTTGCTAAAGTAAATTATTTTAAAAAACTAATTAAAAACAACCTGTTTTTCAAGGTTTGGGGGAAGGTATTTAAAAAAAGAGTACAAAAGAAAAAGGAAAGAGGAGAAAAGCTTTCAAGTATTGTCAACAGTAGCCTGAACTAATCACTGAGAGGGACAATCACCTAAAACAATTCAAATGAGAATATAAGTATAGAAGGGCTGTGCATACTAAGGAGCCCAGGCAAAGAGATTCAACCAAAGAGAAAAATGGACTGCTTTAAAGGTAATTTAGAACAGTTTAGATTATTGCAAAGGATGTTTTGCTAAGAAGTGGGGAAAATGTTTAAAAGATAGCATTACTGAAGGGTTGGTGTTACTCAGTTGTGTCTGACTCTTCCCGACCCACTTGAGGTTTTCTTGGCAAAGTTACTAGAATGGTTGGCCATTTCCTTCTCCTGCTCATTTTACAAATAAGGAAATGGGAGCAAACAAGGTTAAGGGACTTGTCTAGGGTCACATAGCTAGTAAGTGTCTGAGGCTATATTTGAACTCAGGAAGACTATCTTCTTGACTCCAGGTCCAGCACTCTATCTATTGCCCCAGGTAATAAAAGAATTAGATAGACCTACAGAAAGGTCAGAAAGCTTCTCTTGGTTTATCTTAGTTCCTTGATAACATCTAGATAGGTCTCTGAATTCCTCCAACAGGACTCAGAGATCTATAGGTAATGTACGGTGCATACTTTCAGAGATTTAAGATCGTTAAAGTATCTAACAGTTGGCTAGATGCCTAGTTAGTTTCCTAACTTGACAAAGACAACATTGTATATTTAAAAATAACAACAAAAAGAAAAGGTTGAGAAGGACTTACTTTCAATAAGTATATGTGGGAGGGAAAGAAAGACTTGGGGATTATACCTGGTGTTAAATCTCAGGTAAAGGGCAATATTAATCCATTAAGATGAATTGCTGCTTTTGGAACAACTCAGTGGGTTGTCCTTCCAACTATAATTTGTAATCTAGTGTCCACCTTCGCACAATTCTCACCTGTGGTTTCAAGAAGCTGTAGCATGCACAGCTGCCACACTCCAGTAAAACTGTCTTGGCAGATGTGCTAAACCAGGTGAGGGTAACTGATGGGCCTCAAACCTGTCCGTGATGTCAGGGGGATGTCTACCCCAAGTATATGCAGACTGCCCTGTCAGAATGAATGAATAAGAACAATGTTTTTAAACTGCCATGAAGGCAGCTGAATCAGGTATTGTGAAGTGCTCAGAGCCTGATAAGACATAAAAGACCCCAAAGTCAGTCGAGGCATCCAGGGCTATCAATAGCCATCTTAATTTTTGTCTTGCCACTGGATTTCAATGACTTTAAAAAAGAAAAAGAGTTTGCAGAACTCTGCCTTCCTTATATCCAATTCATTTGCAATTCAAGACATCACCTCATAATGTCATTAGGGGTCTTCTTCAAAAATGGAGGCGAAACAGCAATGTTGTCATCTGGACAATATGCAGTTTTATCATTTTTTTCTTTTTTAGTATAGATAGGATGATCCCTTTTAAATATAGAGGGTTGGTTGTGGAGTTACCTGATCAACTTGAAGCTATTTCAGAACAATGAACCTTTAATTGAGAATTGTGACTACGTCCTCCTGTGGAGGGCACTGATGTGACCCGTGACGCATCCTGAGAGATGAATCTCAGTTATTATCAATGAATCAGAGGCTCTGACTCATGTTTCAGGAGAAACCACCCCTTTTACTGAGTGATATGTCAGTCTGTCAGTCAATAAACATTTATTGAGCACCTATTGCCAGGCACTATGCTAAGTGCTGGCGATACAAGGGAAGGCAAAAGTTCCTACTCTCAAGGAGCTCACAGTCTTAACAGGGAGAGAACATGTAAAGAGCTATGTACAAACTACTTACAAGTAGGATAAACTGAATAAAATCAATAGAGAGAAGACATCAACTTTAAGAAGGATCAGGAAAGTCTTCCTGCAGATGGTGAGATTTTAGCTGAGACTTGAAGGAAGTCAGGAGGCCGACCTGAGGAAGAAAGCAGTTCCAGGCATGGAAGCCAGCTGATGAAATGCCCTGAGTTGGGAGATGAAGGGTCATGCTCAAGAAACACCATGGAAGCTGTTGCAACTGGATTGCAGAGCATATAAGAAGCTGGTAGACTCCTTCTTCTTTCTGCCTTTTTTCCCCCTGGAGAGATGCTGAAAAAGATGGGTTAAGAGTGGCAAGGGTTACTGAAAATTAGCTTCCAAAATAAAGGAGAGGGAATTATCTGGGCAGTATGATCGTGGAGTCAAGTTGTCTCGACAGAAATGGGAGGGAGGGGATCTTAAGCAGCATCAATCTCATAGTTTGCCTAATTGGCCACCCCAAACTTGAGAATCTCTAAATCCAGGCTCCTATGAGAAAAGGAAAATTTCCTGGGCATTGTCTGTCTTTTGAGGAGAAGAGGATAGATAGAGCACTTGGTCCATGAATCTACAGGATTAGTGAGGAACAAAAACCATGATGGACATGAGCAAGGGAGCTCCTTTTCACCCTTTTGGTTTTTGAGGAAAAATGATTTTTTTTAATGTTTTTTGAGTTACGTTATTTATTTTCAGTTTTCAACATTCACTTCCATAAGGTTTAAATTTTCTCCCCCTCCCTCAAACCCTTCTCCAAGACAGCATGCAATCTGATATAGACTCTACACATCCATTCCTATTAAACATATTTTCACATTAGTCATGTTTCATATAAGAATTAGAAAAAATAGAAGGAAACATGCAAAAAGAGAAAACAAAACAAAAAAAGAAAATAGCCTGCTTTGCTCTGCATTCAGAGTCCATAGTTCTTTCTCTGGATGTGGATGGCATTTTCCATCATAAGTTCTTTGGAATTGTTTTAGATACTTGCATTGCTGTGAAGGGCTATCAAAGTTTGTCAAAGTCAGTCATTGTACACTGTGGCTGTATTTACCTTTTATTTAGCACCATAAGGGTTTTAGACTGTAAAGCTTTGACAGGAAGGGGATTTCCTTGCTAGCATCCCCAGGGGTACTTTCTTTCCAGAACTAGTCACATTTTTAGGATAATACCATAAGTCTACAACTTGTGTGAACCTCTGTGCTGAAAACTGGGAGGATATACATTCTACTTAGAAGTAAATTTTGTCAGAGAACACAAATCAATTTAGACCCAAGCAGCAACTCCTACAGGAATTACTGGTGGGAGAGAATCAACTAGAAAATGTAAAGTGAAAAATTACATCTGATTATGGTGCGGGGGGGTGGGGGGGGATGAATTGCATGGGTGGTGGTAATTATATATTGAGACGCGGACAGTCGTTCCTGGTGTTTCTTCCACAGAGAAAGGAAGCAGATGTTTTATTAGCTAGAAAGGCAAATTGAGGTAGTTTATTTAATTAGCCTAAATGCTCTAGGTAAGGTGAATAGAATACTTTCTGCCTAAACTTTTGCCAATATACAGCCAAAAAGAAATCTATTTCCTTTCTCCACAGCAGAGACCCAAGAGGTACAAATGTCTACACCAAAATGTATAATCATCAAAATCCCTGACACTTTTCTTCCATTTTGATCAATCAAAAGATACATTAACATCCGTGTGTATGTTCATCCTTAGTTGCCGAAGAAGACCATACTATGAGATAAATGATAACATCACTTGCACTTGACTTTGTTTTGAGTGAGAGAGGGCTGTGCAGGTCACCAGCCTCACTTCTCCTCCAGAGCCATCTGAATTCAGTGACCAGATATTCATCAGGATGACTGGAGATGACCCAGGATGAGGCAGTTGGGGTTAAGTGACTTGCCCAAGGTCACACAGCTAGTAAGTGTCAAGTGTCTGAGGTGAGATTTGAACTCAGGTCCTCCTGAGTCCTGCACTGGTGGTCTATCCCCTGCACCACCTAACTG
>CM053774.1:5888030-5907002 GCA_028658325.1 Potorous gilbertii
AAGGACATTGGGCCATTTTGCCTGACTTACAACTAAAACCTGTATGTATTATGTCCCCCTTTTAAGAATGTGAGTTCCTGCAGAGCTAGGACTGTTTTGCTTTTTGATTTGTATCCCTAACACTTAGCATAATGCTTTCAGAAAAATGAACACCTAATAAATGCTTGTTCATTCATTCATTCCCAGTTCTTCTAAGGGAAGGTACTATATCCTTTTTTAATTTAAGTCCCTTATGATTAGTACAATTCCTCCTGCAGAGTAGGTGCTTTATAAATGTTGATGGTGGTTGCAGTCCCTTCAAGTCTCAGCTAATTTAATTTTAATTTCCTACTCTAATGAAACTGTGATTTCATCAATATGCGTAATTCCTCCCTTGAGGCAGATCACAACCCATGTACATCTATCTCCCTTTTTTGACCATAATTTCCTTATTCAATGTCTACCTAACATTCCATAACCTTCTTTTGGTTCACCTACAAAATTAGTAAATGTCCAAATAAATAGTATGTAATGGAGTTTTTACATTTGAGAATAGTAAAGAACGTGGCATTTGAGATGGGTCTTAAAGAATGAATATGATTTCTATCCATCCATCAATAAACATTTATTAAGCACTGGGTCACTGGATTCAGATGGCTCTGGAGAAGGGAGGCTGGTGACCTGCGCAGCCCTCCCTCACTCAAAACAAAGTCAAGTGCAAGTCATGTCATCATTTCTCTGATGCCATGGTCTTCTTAGGCAATAAAGGATGAACACAGTCCTGTGAGTAGATGCAGCTGCCTGAATGGGGACCCAGCTAGCTGGGTAACTCAGCTCCTCCTCTCCTGTCTGCCTCCCCCTCCCCTGAAGAGGTAAATTTGGATGGCCAAAAAATGTCCAGTTGACTTGGGTTTTACTGGCTCCTCCCCTCCCCTCCCCTCTCCTGCCCTCTCCTCTCCTCTCCTTCCCAAAACCTTAAACCCACTGTACTCTGAAGCTGGGATACGAATGGGCCCCTGTCTAAGGGTTCTTCTGGATCCTCCTGGCTTTAGAATGATTATCAATAGTAATTGTTGCTGTTTCCCACCCAGCCAGATGTCTTTCTTTTTCTTGGCCTCATTAAAGGGGCAGTGCCCTGGATGCTTCTTAAAAGTTACCTCCCTCTAAGTGAGTACCTGCAAAGATCTTGGCCTAAAGGGCCTAAGGTCTCCCATTGCTTCCTGGGTCATCTCCAGTCATCCTAATGAATGTCTGGTCACTGGATTCATATGACTCTGGAGGAGAAGTAAGGCTGGTTACCTGCACAGCCCTCCCTCACTCAAAACAAAGTCAAGTGCAAGTTATGTGATAGCTTCTCTAATGGCATGCTCTTCTTCCACAACAAAGGATGAACACAATTAAATACCAGTTTGTTTTATTTTTAAGCAATCAGGGTTAAGTGATTTGCTTAAGGTCACAAAGCTAGTAGGTATGAAAGGACCTAATGGAATTTACATCCTCTTGACCCCAGGGCCAGTTGTCTAACCCTTGTACTACCTAGCTAATAAACATTATTAAGTGCCAAGCTCTCTGCTAATCACTGGGGATACAAATAGAAATAAATCTAAAATAAGCTTACAATCTAATGGGGAAAGACAAGACACAAAAGGGAATTAAAGAAGGAAAGAGAAGGTTCCCTGCAGCTAGGGCATGATGGAAAGTTCTATAGAAGCCAAAAGCAGTACAGCTGGTAGAAATTGGGAAGAAAAACTGTGCTGAGCACACTCTTTAAATAGTAGCCTTGCAGTCCAAGGCTATGCCCTCTAGTCCTAAGTCCAATAAGAGGGGTAAAGATGTGAGTACCAGGCAGATACAATTTCCCAGAATACTGGGATTTCCCAATGAGATTGGATAAGCAAGGTATGAGTGGTCAAGCAGATGAGTTAAGGAGAGGGAATTAGAGACAGGAATGCCCAATATTGTGAGGGGAAAAAGTTAAAAGTCTAGTTTGACTAGCGTGCCAGGCCTGGCATCTTAGAGGCTCATCTTCCTAAGGTCAAATCTGACCTCAGACAATTACCAACTGGATGACCCTGGGCAACTCACTTAACCTTATTTGCCTTGTTTTCCTCATCTGTAAAATGGGCTGAAGAAGGAAATGATAAACCACTCCAATATCTTTGTCAAGAAAACCCTAAATGTCATGGGCAGTCAGACATGACTGAAAACAGCAACCAGTCTGATAGATCATGACTAGTGAAGTAGAGAAATATAAAATAAGGTCAGAAAGGGAAGTTGGCGACAGATCACAGAAAGATTCCTGAAATGTTGTTATTTCAGCTGATAGCTCATTAGCCTTCCAAAAATCAAGTCTGCTAAGGCACGTATATGTGTGTGTGTATGCTAATATGTGTTTTATTTTTGCATGCTTTAATTTGACATTATTGTATATCCCAAGGGAGCCTGACATTCAAAGAATTAACTATCTGGGAAGGACTGTGACACCCAGGTCCTAGTCAAGGGCAGCAGAAAACAAATCTACAGAGGTTTACTAATTGGAGAAATCTTTCACCTTCATTTTTGTATGCTTCTTTTCCATCAAACAAAAGTAGGAAGTAATTAAGGGAAATTGCTGCCAGGCAAAGAGCTAGAAGAACCAGGAAAGTGAGGGAAAATGGACATATCAAATTGTGAGAAAAGGAACTGGGGCAGCCAAGGAAGCTCCAGTCTTAATTTCATCTGATCCTTCCTCATATCATTCTCTCCAGCTCATTCTTAATTCCACTCTCACCTACTAACCAAGACGTGGCTGTTCACTATTGATTTCTCAGTTCTGTGAACATCAGATTCCCTGTGTGCTACAGTTATCATTTATTAAATAAAATTTAAAAATCAAAACTTTTTTTCAAATACCGAAAATCTCTTTTCTTTGCCTTCCTCCCATTTCTTCCATTGTGGGAGGAGTAGAACAAAATACTTTCATAAGAAATATACACAGTCAAGCAAAATAAATTTTCATGTTGATCATGTCCAAAAGCATATGACTCATTCTGCATCTTGAGTCCATCATCTTTCTGTCAGGTGGGTAGGATGCTTAATCTTAGACCTTATGAACTTATGGTTAATCATTGCTTTGATTTAAAGTTCTTACGTCTTTCAAATTTGTTTGTCTTTACAGTGTTTGTTTTTACAATGGTGGTGTTTTTGTATAAATTGTGTTCATGGGTCTATTTGCTTCCCTCTGAATCTGTTCATACAAGTTTTTCCAGGTTTCTCTGAAACTAGGAATGGTTTTATTATGTCTTAAGGTTATCTTGCAAAGACCTCAGGTGACCCTACCAGCTATATTCTTCCTGGTATTTACCCAGATTGGGCCTTGATGTCTGAACAGGCTTTGACAACCATATGTGACATTATATAAGATATTATCACTTCCTTTTCTTTATGAATTGACATTTTTTTTTGCACCAGCTGCTTTTAAATTTAATAATAGCTCATATTTCTATAGTGCTTGCCATTCTAAAACCCTCTGAGTCATATGGTGTCTCATCATCCCCATGTTTTAGTTGGAGCAATTGAGATTTCTGGAGAAAGAAATGAACTTGCCAAAAATCACTATTATAAAGCACCAGAGTTGAAATTCAAATGCAGGTCTCCTGACTCCAAATCCTTCATGCTTTACAATATACTATGCTGCCTTCCAAAAAAGGCCTTGTAGAAGGTTCTCCCTGTCTTTCACTGTCTGTGTAATTCTTTGCGGTCACACTGTAGGACCGTGTTTTGAGAGCTGATGCTACAATAAAGTGTCTCTGTCTGTAATGTACTGACACAACAAACTCAATATCTTCCTTCCTATAATACGTTGCTGTCTATGTAGACGTTGTGGTCTCCTTACTTCAAACATGATGAATCCTTAAGTATTCCCTAAACCAATAATTATCTGTTGTAATTTTTAAAAGTATTTTTTTCTCAAAAAGTATCAACTGGATGAAATATAATTTGTATTTCTCTTTTGCAACATGTTTTCAGTCTAACGGGTAGTTCTTTTAAAAGAAGAAAAAGGCCATCAAACATTTTCCGACTTAGTAGTTTATATGTGCTCCATTGGAAATCATTTTAATTGCATATCTTCATGACAAAATTTCCTTATCATTCATATTAAATGTGGCAGGTTCTTTATATAAACACAATTTGAAATTTAGCAGAAAATGAAACTATTGAGAAATTACCTTTTTTAAATGGTCTAATAAGATCCATTTGTTGAATTGATACTGTTTCTAGTGATTAAGTTAAGTTTTAGTGTTGCCTGGAGTGTTTCTCTCTGGGAGAATGATTGAGAAAATAATTATAATGGACTATGTCTTTGACAGTGTCTATAAACACTGGGATGGCAGCACATGATTACATTCATGTTTAGATTGTAGGAATCACTGCTGCTTAAGAAAAGAACAAGTCTATCGATCTTCAAGAATGAAATAAGGCGAGTTAAAGGGCATAATTAAATCTAGCTATATTGGTGTTCTGTTACATAGCTCTACAATTATACAAACATGTCTCCTTACCTTCCACATCCTCTCCTCCCACTCAGTGTTTAGATTCAAGGCTTCCAAATAAAAGTTTAGGAAAAGAGTACCCTTTGTTCTCATAAAATTAAACTCATCCCAAACACAAAGACATCTTCCTTCATTTAAAGGTTATCTTTAAAATACAAAGTCTCTTTGGCTGGGGTGTGGGGGTAATAGGTTTTGGCTATGTTCTTGCCACCATCATTTATGTTCCAGAATGCCCTAAGAGACCTAAGTAATGTGTACTTCCTCCTACTCCCCACCTCCAAGTTCTTAATTAATACTTTCAAGCCAAGTGTATATAATTTAGTGCATAATCTCAGTAATTACCTCAAAAACTTAAAAGTTAAATGTAATGGATGAAGGAGGATGGAGACATCCATGGTGCAGGAGTGAGACAGGAAGGTCTTGGAAGTTTATCCATGGGTTTGATACCTGGAATTCTCTCCTGAAGTCTCTAGGGTTGACTCAAATGCCAAAATAAGGTATTAATTACTTTCTAGCCTTCTGAGAGTTCACTGAACCAGGAAACCACTCAGGCTTAAAGAAGACCTCTTCCCCTTCATCATCCCCCAATATTATGTTGGGCTTCCCAATTTGAAGATAAATCCTCACATCAATATCTAAATTCCTCTTGCTGTTCTCCCTTTTAGGTTTTATTTGTAATCTTTCGATTCTAAGAGAGACTTAGGTTGCCTCTTCCTCCTTCCCTGTTCCCTAATTTTTCAATCAGTTGCAACCTTAGAATAGCAGGCTCAGGTACTCTACTGTTAAGCTACAATATCAACCAAATGGCTTAGTTATTCCCCAACTAATGACATAAGACAATAACCTGTTTTTATAGGAAGGATAAGGCTTCAAAAGAAAGCCCCACTCCCTTAGGGACAAAGACAAGGCAATTGTGTCCAGGGTCAGTGGTCTAAACCCCAAGTCCAGAACAGGACACACAAACTCAAATACAAGGGGAACAGGTTACTGGAAAACAGTAAATGGAGAAAAAACTGAAATACACAATTAGCCTACAACACTGTTAGAGATAGATTGATTATAACATCTCTGAAAAACAATATGGAGAGATGGAGGTCTACATATCGGGAAGCTAGTCAGAAGAATGGATGAAAGCTCCAAATTTTATTGAAATGCTCCTATACCAACCTCTCTAATCTTGATTACAATTTCATGTCTGATCTGATCTCTGGTCTCTGACACAGGTTGTCTCTGTTATGCTCCTTTTTTCCTGATTTTATTCAAAACCCATTTGAATATATTATAGAAATCTTTTAAAGAGGAATACACAATGATTTTTTCATTAACATATATTTGGAAATTTTTAGAGCAAGTATTAAGAGGAAACAAATACCTGGGGACAATGCCTCACTTGCTAACTGTTACCAGTTACTATTTAATCCAACTCTCATTTTTTTTCTAAGCCGTTGGTGGAGTGCTTCTTTCAAATGAACATAAATATTGGTCTCTCTATGAAGAAGCCCTTCTGGTCTATATAACTCCAACATCATTTGTTTAGGATGTTAGGGCACTTTGTAAGCATTCTTCTAGTGTAAGTTTTGTCTCTCATGTCAGAAGCACTAAAACTGCTTGCTTAGAACCTTATAAAGTAAGGGATTGTCTTTGAGAATGACCTGTGGATCAGGCTGAATTATTCTGATGTAATTTTTATATCAGAGTTTCTAAAATGCACAAAGAGCACAGATATACTTTGGGGGATTTCCCACTACTCCGGCTCACTGCCGCCAACCTGAAAGTCTGGAAACTTCATTATCTGACACCACCTGGTATATCCACATCAAATTCCCCCTTGTAAGCACAAAGTTCATAAGGCTCAAAGAATGAGAAAATAAATGGAAATATGGGAAATGGGGAAGGAAAATAAATGGAAAATAAATACCACTCACAACTGAGCTCATGGCACAGAACATTGACCAATGAGGATCCTTCCCCTCTTTTCGTGACTTCAATTACCCATTTTCCCATGAGTGAATTTCTCCTGAAATCTCCATTCTGAGGAAGGATCTGGATCAGCCATGCTTCGTTCTCAGGTCTTTGCCAGCTCTCCACACTACATTTTCAGAGCCCTTTTATGTATTTTCTTTTTCTATTAAGCTCCTTGTGGTCGGAGGGTATTTTTTCCTTCTAATTGTGTCCCTAAGAGCTTAGAATAGGGCAAAGCAAATCCTAAGCATTTAATAAATGCTTATTGGCTTATAGTCATGCCCTGAGTAGATCTTCCAAAAGATAATTCTCAAATATGACTCTTCAAGTGGTTTCCTGAATCCCCATAGAAGTTGTCTGTGGTCTTTCCTCATCAGCATTCCCTTTCACCTAGCCCTTCGCCGATGTTCACAATGAAGCTTTTCCTTCAGCTCTCAGCCAGCAGCATCTATCATCACTCTTCCTCCACCTTTCCACAGCTACACAACAGGAAGCACCCATCAGTCTTTTCTGCAGCTCAGCCAGTGGCATCCAAAGACAGTAGCTCCTCAGAGGTCCGTACTGGCTGTGGAGAACATTTCAACATTCTCTTGCCTTGACCAGAGACATTTCGTCTGCTACAGTGCCAGACAGAAGACTACACTCTTGTTTTCTTCCCTACACAATGGTTTCTGCCAACCTCCAGCCTCATGGAAGTTCCTCAGCAGCTGGGAACATATCACTACTTTTCTTCATCCAATCAGGTTTTCATCTTCAATAGCCAGACTAGGTGAGGATGAATTTAAACATAAGACATATCCTCTTTAGCACCAGGCAGAGTACCCCCCAACTGTACTTCTCTCTGTACCTCTCACAGGTCTATAGGCTTTGCAAACCCACCCCATTGCCCTCAGGCCCCATCTGGGAGCAGATGGGCAGAGCTGTTCAAATTCCCCAGGACTGCTTCCTGAGACATCTGGAGTAGGAGAATGGAGGGAAGCCCTGCCCCCGAGTCACAAAGAAAAAAAGTAAAATGTGTAGTCCAACTCAGACTTAAGTTTTTTAAAGTAATTAGACAAATGGCAATGCACAGTGGTCAGTGGAAGGAGATGTTAGATAGAATCGATTTCATAGTAATGCTGGGGGAAATCAAGACCTTGCAGAGCATCAGGGGACTTCCTAACTGACAGAGAGTAAACTGGAGAATGAGATCCATCCAGTATACCTAAGTAACTGAATTCCAAAATTGGCTCAGGGAGTTTCTCAGCAGAAAACCATACAACCCAGGAAGGGACTAAATACATAGAGAAAATGAAGATGGACCGGACTCAGCCTGGAAAAATGTAGCTAGATAAAACAACTTAGGAGGTAAGTACCCTCTAGTCTGTGACTAGGGAGCTTTCTTTCATATGCACTTCTAATTAACTTATCCTTTCATATTATATCTAAATTTGTAGTTTCTTTTCCCTTGTAAATAAACTTTAGAAATCACACTCCTGTGGTCTGGAGAATGAAGCAGTTAGGTTAAAAGGGAAAAAAGTAGGCACTGGAACCAAAGATAAAGATTAACGGGTAGCAGTACCAGAAAGAAGGTTTAGAAGGAGCTAGAGAAAAGCAAGGAAGACAGCATGGTCTAGTCAGGAGAGGGAGGCCTCCTAAGCTGGGAGAATCCTAGAGTCAAGCCTTGCCTAATGCTGTCTGTGTAACTGTGCCAAGCCACATATCTCTTAGTATGCAAGGCAACTTTCTAAGGCTATAGGCTGAAGCAAGGGTATTATCTTGCAGTGGTAGAGAGAGATTAACCATAGTGGGGAAGCAATAGTTCCTTCCATTATCACTATCCTTTATAATAGAGCAATCAAAGTACAGTCTCAGGACCCTTAAAGTTTCAAGGAGTCTTCAAGGTCAAAACTATTTTCAGAACAACTCTGAGACGTTAATTTGCCCATTAAAATATCTTTTCCAACTACTTCATCTGTGTGAGGCCAGATTTTCTTCATATACATGAAAGATAGACTATAGAAGCAGATATGAAAATCCAGCATTAAAGATATTTGCAAAATAATGCCACTCTTGTTTTGTTCTAGAAAATAATTATTTTTCATTTTTAAAAAATTAACTTACATTGGTTCTAGAAAATAATTATTTTTCATTTTTAAAAAATTAACTTACATTGGTTTATTATTATTTACATGAATAAATAAATATTTTAAATTTATCAGTTTTAATTTCTAATATGGAGAATATCAATATAAACCACATAAAATTCTTTGGAATTTCCAATAATTTTGAACATTTTATAATGTCCTGTGATTTAAAAAAAATTGAAAATCAGTGATCTAGAAAGTAGTGACAAGTGAGAATGAAAGTCTTTTCTTGGATCCACTCTAAAGAGGAGCTGGTACCTCAGGAAACTGATTCGGTTCGCTTCCAGAGCCAGATCCTTCTCAAACCAAACCGAAGAAAAGGCATTTGCTCTTCTAAAAACCATGCTTTTCATCTTTATGTCTGTTGCTTATTAGATTGTGGTAGGAAGCCATCATTCTGTATTAACACATATGTTTTTCTTGTTCAAATCAGAAGGGATTTGTTTTCATTTCCTTTTTTTTTCAATTTTATTGGGGAATTTTGTTCTTAAGCCATCCATTTCCCCCTATTCCCACTTCCCTCAATTCAACTCTTTCTTGTAAAAAAATAAGTAAAACCAACCAACACAGTAACTGTCTGATAATGCATTCCACATCTCACATCTTGCGTTCCCACCTCTCTACTGACATGAAGAAGGTATGTTTCCATATTACTTGTTTAGAAACAAAATTGTTTGCTATAATAGCATCTTGATTTGACTACCTTTTAGTGGTATTTTTATTTACATTACTGTGGTCATTGCGTATATTGTTATCTTAACTATGCTTTCTTTACTGTACATCACTCCATAAAGTCTTCTCATGGTTTCTTTGAATTCTTCATATCTGTCATTTCTTATGGTACAATAGTATTCTATTTTAATCATAGTCTGAATTTTATTTTATTTTCTCTCATTTTATGGGAATCCATTTTGTTTCCAATATTTTTCTACCTGAAAGACTGATTCCTTTGTCATAAATAGAACTTTTCTTTATGTCATTGACATAGGTCATATACATGATGAGTAATAAGGTCTCTGAGTCAAAGGGCACAAATAGTTTAAAGGCATGACTAATATAATTCCAAACTGATTTCCAGAATAGTTGGATTAATTCACAGTTCCACCTAGAATGTTTTAATACGTTTGCTTTTCTGTACCACAGGAAGGATTGATTTTCCCTTGTTTCTACTTGATCAATTTGTCTCATACCACTTTCTGATGGGCAACTTGACATTGTACTTGCAACATGCATATTGTACTTAAGTTTATCAATTACATACTAATTGTTTTAGCCTTCTTATATTATATTCTGACATAACTTGAATTACAATATTTAAAAGAGACCCCAACAGCGTATATAACCTGTTTAAACATTTTCTGCTTTAAAACAGAGCCACACTGAATGAGGAAGAAATTTCACAATAGAAAGCAATGATTACCTTTCTAGTAGTAGTAGTAGTAGCAGTAGCAGTAGTAGTAGTAGTGGTAGCAGTAGCAGTAGTAGTAGTAGTAGTAGTAGCAGTAGCAGTAGCAATAGTAGTAGTAGCAGTAGCAGTAGTAGTAGTAGTAGCAGTAGTAACAGAAACACCTAACATTTCTATAGTGTTTTCATGATTGTAATGTACACTTTACAAATATCTCATGATCCTCAGAATAACTTGGGAGGCAGATAGTATTACTATTCCCCATTTTATAGTTGGGAAAACTGATCCTTGAGAGGAGCAAAGTGACTCTCCCAAGTCAAGATCACACAGTAAGTGTCTGAGGCTGGATATTAACTCTTGCCGTTCTGGCTGCAGGTCCAGTGCCCTATCTACCATGACACTTAGTTGCCTTTGAGGATGTCACTCAGATTGTACAAGAGACAAGTGAACTACAAACAAACACCTTAAATTCTATGTTGCTTCTTATTCTCATAAAAATACATGAACAATTTGTAAACTCATGTGTGGAACTTCCTGGGCACAATGTTCTCCTAGTTCTGCTCGTGCTATTTTGGATGAGTTCCCATAAGTCTTCCCAAGTTTTTCTGAAACCATTCCGCTTGTTATTTCCTCAACTTGCTCGTTTCACTTTTGCCTCAGTTCATACTGGTCTTCCCATGTTTTTCTCAAATCATCCACTTGTCATTTTTACAGCACAATAGTACTCCATCACAATTATATGTCACAACTGAACTGCCAAGCATTCAAACTATGCTTCAGAGAGAGCAATTCGATGGGCTGGCCACGTTGTTAGAATGCCAAATGTACGCTTGCCAAAATGACTATTTTATGTAGAACTTACATGGGACAGGCCATCACATGGTAGCCAGAAGAAATGATACAAGGACACTCTCAAGGTCTCTCTCGAAAACTATAGATTTGACTGTGCAACATGGGAGACACAGGACCACTCAGCATGGCATGCCTATATAAGAAAAGGTGCTATGCTCTTTGAGCAAAGTAGAATTGAGATAGCACAAAGTAAACACAAGATGCACAAATTTGGGATATCCACCCCAAATATTCACACGGACTATCTGTGCCCAACCTGTGATAGAGCATTCCAAGCTCATATTGGTTTGTTCAGCCACAGTCAGACACACTGAAATTTCACTTTACAATGGTGATATCATTTTGGTCCTCTTTGAAGATGGACAACAACCAACCAACCAGCCATGTCACAACTTGCTCAGCTATTCCCCAATTGATGAGCATTCACTCAATTTACAAAACTTTCCCTCCACACAAAGAGAGTTGGCATAAATATTTTTTATATATGAATATTTTTCCTTTTCTTGGTATATACTAGTGGTGCTATTACTGGGTCCAAAAGTGTGCACAGTTTTATATCCCTTTGATATTTTGAACATATTTGCAAATTATTTTCAGTGATTGGTAAGATGTTGCCTCAGCATTGTTTTAATTTATATTTCTCCAATCAATAGTGATTCACAGTATTTTTTCATATGACTATAGACAGCTTTCATTTTGTCTTTTTTTACTTTATTTTTTTACACACATAATTTATTTATTTTTCAGTTCTTGACATTCAATTTCACAAGAATTTTAATGTAAAAGTTTTTCCTCATCTCCCCCCACCCCCACCCCAGGACAACATGTACCCATTCACCCTTTCCTTGAGTCTGTCCTCCCTTCTATTATCCACCCCTCTTCCATCCGCCTTCCCCTCTATTTTCCTGTAGGGCAAATATACTTCATTGCCTGTATAGCATAATTTCCAGTTGTATGCTAAAACAATTTTTAACATTCATTCTTAAAGTTTTGAGTTCCATATTCTCTCCCTCCCATCCCACTCACCCTCATTGAGAAACAAGCAACTTAATATAGGTCATACATGTGTAACAATGCAAAGCACTTCCTTAATAGTTATGTTGTAAAAGACTAACCACATTTCCCTCTGTCCTAGCCTGCCTTTCATTTATTCCATTCTCTCCCTTGACCTGTCCTTCCACAGTAGTGTTTGCTTCTGATCATGCCTTTCCCTAATTTACTGTCCCTTCTATTGTCTTCCCTCTCCTATCCCCTTCCCCCTTGCCTTCCTGTAGGGCAAAATAGATTCTGTATCCAAATGAATGTGTTATTCCCTCCTTAAGGCAAGTCCCATGAGAGTAAGGCTCAATTATTTCTTTTCATCTCCCCATCCTCCCCACCATTGTAAAAGATTTTTCTTCTCTCTTTTCTGTGAGATGGTTTGTTACATTTTACCTCTCCCATTAGGCTACTTCTAGTACATTCCATTCAACAGTAAATTTTATTTTTTGTAGGCATTCTCCCTTCATATTCAGCTCCCCCAGTACTCTCTGTCTATATGTGTATGTGTGTGTATACACATACACACATGTACATATACATATCTACGCATATGTAATATATACATACATACCCATACACACACACACACACACATATATATATATATATTGCCTCTAACTACCCTATACTGAAAAATGTCTCATGAGTGACAAATAACATCTTTCCAGGTAGGAATGTAAACAGTTCAATTTTAATGACTTCCTTAAAGCTTCTCTTTCCTGTTTACCTTTTCATGTTTCTCTTGATTCTTGTATTTGAAAGTCAAATTTTCTACTCAGTACTGGTCTTTTCGACAAGAAAGCTTGGAGGTCCTCCCTTTCATTGAAATTCCATTTTTTTCCCCTGAGGTATTATACTCAGTGATGCTGGGTAGGTGATTCTTGGTTTTAATCCTTCCTCCTTTGACCTCTGGAATATCATATTCCAAGCTCTTAGTGGAGAAGCTGCTAAATCCTGTGTTGTTCTGATTTTATTTCCACATACTTGAATTGTTTCTCTCTGGAATCCTGTAATATTTTCTCCTTGAACTGTGATATCTAGACTTTGCCTATAATATTCCTAGGAATTTTCCTTTTGTGATCTCTTTCAGGAGGTGATTGGTGAATTCTCTCTATTTCTATTTTACCCTCTGGTTCTAGAATTTCAGGGCAGTTTTCCTTGATAATTTCTCAGAAAAGGATGTGTAAGTTCTTTTCTTGATCATGGTTTTCAGGTAGACCAATAATTTTTAAATTATTTCTCCTGGATCTATTTTCCAGGTCAGTTGTTGTTCCAATGAGATATTTTACATTATGTTCTATTTTTTCATTCTTTTAGTTTGTTTTATAATTTCTTGGTTCTTCATGATGTCATTAGCTTCTATCTACTCCATTATAATTTTTAAAGAACATTCTCTTCAGTGACCTTTTGAACCTCCTTTTCCATTTGACTAATTCTGCTTTTTAAAGCATTCTTCTCCTCATTAGCTTTTTGAGCCTCTTTTGCCATTTGGGTCATTCTATTTTTAAAATTGTTATTTTCTTCAGCATTTTGGGGGTCTCCTTTAGCAAGTTGTTGAGTCATTTTTCATGATTTTCTTGCATCACTCTAATTTCTCTTCCCAATTTTTCCTCCACCTCACTTACTTGATTTTCAAAATCCTTCTTGAGGTCTTCCATGGCCTGAGACCATTGCATACTGTTTTTGGAGGTTTTGGAAGTAGAACCTTGACTTTGATATCTTCCTCTAATGGTATGTTTGAAAAGATGGAAGAAAATACCTTTTCACCAAGAAAATAACCTTCTATAGTCTTATTTTTTTCCTCTTTTTTACACCTTTTCCCAGTCAGTTACTTGACTTTTGAGTCTTTTGTCAAACTTCAGAGGTTTTGTGCAGCTGTTCTCTGAAATATCTCTAGGGTCCTGTAAGTTCTCATTTCCTCCAAGGTGGCACAATCAAGAGAGAGAGTTTCCTCCTCTCCTGGCCCGTGCTCCTCCTGTCTGTGAGCCACCCCAAGCACTCTTTTCTGCCCAGGATCTGCGAGTAGGATTCCCTCTCCATATAAGCCACCAGCTCCTCCACACAAGCACTCCTCTTCACCCCAGGACCACCACTCAGAACTGAGACCCAGATTAGTGGTTCAATTCCCCCAGAATCTTTAGGCCAAGGACTCCAAAAGTGGACACTGCTGCCACCATAGGGCTGGGCCGGATAACACTCCCCTCCTACCTACGTGAAAGAGCTTTCCTATTAACCTTTGAAGCTGTCTTTGGCATTTGTGGGCTGGAAATCTGGGAAGCGCAGCTGCTACCTGTGATTCCACACCCTGAAGTCTGTTCTAGTCCAGTTCATGCAATGAGGCCCAGGCTGGTCTGTGCTCAGCTCCGAACTTGGTGCAATAGACCTTTCCTGTCAGCCTTCCAGTCTGTCTTGGGCTGGAAATCTCTTTCACTCTCATTTTGTGGCTTATGTTGCTCTGGAATTTGTTTAAAGTCATTTTTTACAGGTATTTTGTGGGGTATGGAGGGAGAGCTAGAGCAGGACAGTACTTCTACTCTGCCATCTTGGCTCCACCCCTGATTTGTTCTTCTAAAAACTGCCTATTCATATCCCTTGACAATTTGTCAATGGGGGATGGCTATTATTTTTTAAATTTGACTCTGTTTTTTATATATTTGAGAAAATAGGTATTTATCAAAGGAACCTACTATAAAAAATTTCACATTGCTTCATTGTCTATGTTACCTTTCATCAAAATGTAGTTTCCCTGATTATCTCTCTTAATTAGGTCTATTTTTGCTTTTGCTTCATCTAAGGTCATGATTGCTACTGCTGCTTTATTACTTTCAGCTGAAGCACAATGACCTGCTCTATCTCCTTATTTTAACTCTGTTGTGTGCGTGTTTGTGTGCGTGTGTTTCTGTTTCATGTGTCTCTCATAAACAACATATTGTTCGATTGTATGTCTTCTTCCTTCTTTGAACTAGTTCTGTTGTGAGTGATGTCCAGGCCATCCCCATCACCTCCCCCATCAGTGTCTCTTTATTTGAGAAATATTTCCATATTGTATCTCTCCCTTCCCCCTTATCCCAGTGCATCCCTCTTTCTCAATCAGTACCGGCTGTACCCAGAGCCCCTGTAATCTCTTTCTGACTGGTTTTCTGACCCCCTTACTTCTCCAAGCTGAGATCTCCTGAAGCTGCCTACGAGCCTTTCTGCCACTGTTCTTTGGACTCCTTAGCTGACATTCTCAATCTTTAGAGAAAGTTCACCTGCACCACAAGACTCAAGGTAGTTACCACATCTTCAGATCACCAGTAAATCAGTAAGTTTCTAGAATACAACCAGCTGGCACACACACACACACACACACACACACACACACAGCTGCTTAGTAGCTGTCAATCTTCAGTGACTCTCCCCTCCCAAAAGAAGATGCCTATGCCCCCAGTGTTTGCCAGATATATTTTTAATCATCTCATTCCCACCTCAGGAGGTAGGGAGGCCCCCAAAGTGGTTAACATCTCCTGCTGAGTCTTTCTGAGACTGTAGACAAACACACTCAGCCCTTTTCATCTTTCTCTTCCCCTCTAATAAAAACAGGACCTAGCCATGCATATGCCCTGAAGCACCG
The DNA here is from genome assembly GCA_028658325.1 of Potorous gilbertii. Classification (NCBI taxonomy): domain Eukaryota; kingdom Metazoa; phylum Chordata; class Mammalia; order Diprotodontia; family Potoroidae; genus Potorous; species Potorous gilbertii. The sequence goes on from CM053774.1 coordinate 5,903,541, forward strand.
ATATGTCTCCAGAAAGCAAACTGTCTGTCCCCTCTACAGTGATTAGCTCCATTCTCATCATTGCATGCTGGGAGAAGAACACATGATTCCAGTCCCTGGTATAAACTTCACCTTGAATGACTTAGAATGCTAAAATGTTAGACTTGAAAAGAATCTCAGAAAGCATCTCTTCCAACCACATAATTTTATAGACAACAGACACATTCGTGTGATGTTTGTGTACATTGCCTCATCTGTCCCTTCCCAAAACTCAGATGCTAAATCCCTAGCCACTCTTAAATTCTGTGCATACTTCTCAGAATCATTCCTCAGGCCTCCTTCTAGATACATGGTGCTGAATGAATTAAATTTTGAATGGATCCCATTGCATGATCGCGTTCCCACTGTTAAAGACGAAGCTTGTTGTCACAAGAAATTAAGTGATTGGCTCATGGCCCTAAAACTAGCATATATCAGAGCCTAGATTTGAGTGGATTCTCTTGATTCTAGGTTAATTGCTTTTTCCATTACATTTCTTAACTATATACCTAACTAGTGTAAACTTCAAGAGTAAAATGCAGGCTTTACATTTCTAAACATACAACCAACTACCTAATGTCAACTTCAAGAATAAAATGCAGGCCTCCCACTATCTACTTAGTAGAGAATAATTCCTTAACCCAAGGGTTCTTAATCTTTTTGGTGGGATGGACCCTTTTGGAATACTTGTGAAGTCTATGTAGCTATACATATATACATATATGCATACATGCATGCATACACTCATACATAGATACACAGACAGTGTTCAATGCATATCTATTTGTATGTATACATATATGTGTATTTGTATGTTGTATGTTCATGTGTATTTGTACGTGTGTACCTATATTCATGAAAATTATAAATTTCAGTTAGAGGGTAATAAAGATGAAAATGTATCATGTTTCCCATTCAAGTTCAAGGACCCCAGAAATCAGGTTAAGGACCCTTACCTAATCCAAGTAAATACCTACCAAATGTTATGCAAGTCAAAAGGGAAATAGTTTTTGAAGTAAGGGACCTTTCAGACACTGTTAAAACCATCCTAGAAAGGTGGCCATATAATATTTCTATTCACCTCAGAGCATACCATTTTCTTTTCCTAGGGAATATCATGACTTTTAGTTTCTTTCCTATGTGATCTACTCCTTTCAAGTATTTTTAATACTTTATTATGCCATCTCACTTGGGCCTCCTCCAAATAATGTATGGTGGTGAAAACAATTAGTTTCCTGAATGAAGCCCACTGTATGAGGACGCAAAGACCTGTTCAGTTGCTATATTTTTTGGCAACTGAGTTCACTAAATTCCTACTCTGATGTAACATAGCAGTAACAATGATAACATTTGTACGGTGCCTACTACATGCTAGATACGGTACAAGTATCTAATTTAGTTTTCACGGTAACTCTGAGGTTAGTGCTTATATACATATACACACACATATGTATTTATAATATATATGCTGATTTTACAGTTGTGGAAACTAAAGTAAATGAAGATTCAGTAACTTTCCCAAGGTCACACGGTTAGTGAGTATATAAGAGAGGATATGATCTCAGATCTCCCTGACTCTAGACCTAGCATCCCATCGACAGCACTCCTAGCAGCCTCAGCATGATGTACAAGTAATTCTGAGTCTTGGATGCTATGGCAGGAGAAAAAAATCCTTGCAGCCTGAACAAGCAGAGAAGCTGGCAAAAATCTATGGGTCTATTCCAAAGAGCTAGACTAGTTGGTTCGTCACCAAAATGTTGCCCTCTAAATGATGGCCTTTTTTTTGGCCACCATATTCCAAGAAGACTATTGATTAATATGCAAAGCATGTGTGATCTCTATGGATGGCAAAGGGATATGGGGATGTATGACTATTATGAATAATGAATATGTGAAGTAATGAAGCAAATTAGGAGTCAATCACCAGCTGTCAGCATCTCTGTGTCTGTTCAAGAAGAAAAGGACTGAGAGAAGGTACAGAGTATGATTTCTTTTGTTTAATAGAGCAGTTCAGTGGTACAATGAATAGAGTGCCAGGCCTGGAATCAGGAAGACTCATCTTCCTGAGTTCAAATCTGGTCTCAAACACTTACCAGCTGTGTGACCCTGGACAAATCACTTAACCCTGTTTGCCTCAGTTTCCTCATATGTAAAAGTGAGCTGGAGAAGGAAATAGCAAACCACTCTAGTATCATTGCCAAGAAAACCCCAAATGGGGTCACAAAAAGTCAAACGTGACTGAAATGACTGAACAACAACAAAAAACGAAATTATTACAGGTAAAGTGGAAGCATGTTTCAGGCATTAGGGATAGCCTGTGTAAAGGTTTAAAGGGGAGAAAATGAAATGTAAATATATGGTGAATAAATAGTCCAGTAACATGGAACAAGGGAAAGAAGAAGAAGAATTAGATGAAACTCAACTGAGAAAGAAATATTCTGGCCAGATTGTGAAGGCTTTAAATGTCAAAGGAATTTGTATCTTATCCTAGAAATGATAGAGAGATGCTTAAGCTTCTGAGCAGGAGAGAGAGATAGACAGACAGGAAATGTGTCAGGAAGTGATAAACTCAGGCCCCTCCTCTAATACTGCTTGCCCAGAGGCAAGTCACTTAATTTCTATGTGCCTTAGGCAACTCTCTGTATTGGCAGACAGAAATCACCCACTGGGAGTCCCTCATGCTGCCAAAATCACAGATCCTTCTGTTACTTTTTTCCAGGGAAGTAAGCATATGCAATAAAACTGATCTGTGTCCTGTATCATCGAGTGTCCCTGTGAAAGGGGGAGATTCAAGACCTTGAAAGTTGACGAAAATGAAAGGGCAATGAAAGGAACCATTTCTAATCTTTCTGAAATTTAACAGCAACATGAAAACAACAAATGCTTATATTACAGTGGGAAGTACATTTCTCATTGAATGTAATAGTGACCAGCCTAAGTGAAATACTGAAGCGACTACATGAAGACCATTATTAATTGTTGATATTAAAATGAAAACCGTAATTTTTCTGCACACTTCCTACTAATAGCAATGATATATTGGTCAGCCAAAAAGATCAGGGATGCTAACTTAGGTTAGATTCTTAGGTCCCTTCTAGCTCAGGATCTATGATCTATTTTATGATCCTGTGAAATTTTGGAACTGGGAAAAAACCTTACAAATTTTCTAGTTCAACTCCCTCATTTTGCTAATGAGGAATGTGAGACCCAGAGAATTAAAGCATTTTTGTCCAACGTCATGTACTACTACGTAGCAGCAAGCAAAGTGGGATTTTTTTTTCTTTTTGGAGTTCAATTTCCCAGTCTCAGACTAAATTGTGAGCATCTGAAGGCTCAATCTCCTTTGAACCCTGAGAGTTCACAGCTGTACTGAATCAGGTAGGTTTCATGGCTACTGACTCTGAGCCAATCAAGAGCCAAGTCTTTGTTATATATACTGAGAAG
>CM053774.1:5907502-5924475 GCA_028658325.1 Potorous gilbertii
TTCAAGTTACAAGCTAGGGGCACAGTGGATAGAGTGATGTGCCTGGAGTCAGGAAGACTCATATTTTTGAATTCAAATCTGACCTCAGATACTTACTAGATGTGTGACCCTTACCAAGTCACTTAACCTCTTTCTGACTCGGTTTCCTCATCTGTAAATGTGCCACTCCAGTATCTTTACCAAGAAAACTCCAAATGGGGTGATGAAATAAATATTCTGTATATACTGATTCCACCCCTCCCCCTGCTCCGTTTATATTCTATCCTAGCACATTTTTGAGAGGAAAATAAAGAAAACATTTTTCTATAAGTTTAATTCACTTTCCCCATTTTAATTTTGCTTTGAAATAACAACTGATAATAACCAAAAAATTATTTTATTGAAAATATGTTGCTAAAAACAAAAGGAATATAGTGGTCGTTCCCTGGCAGGGTATGTGTAGATGTGTGCGTTGTGGCTGCTGCTGCTGTTTTCTGGCCAGAATTAAGGAAATTACTGCATTCACCTGCATAATTTTCCCCCTTATGTTTCCTGGTGTTACCTTTGGCATCTTTCATTAATCACTGGAGTCCTAAAGATTAATACAGAGAGTTACACAGCAATTAGTAAGAAAGAATAAATAAATGAAAAATACAGTTAATTAAATTTAAAATTGCCAACGTTTCTCCCTTGAGTCATAGAAACACTGAATTTTAGAAGCAGAAAAACCTTGGAGACTATCAAACCCAACTCCTTCATTTTATAAATAAGAACATTAAGTCGCAGAGAAATCAAGTGAATTGTCCTAAGTCACACAGTCAGGTAGCGGCAGAGTAGGGTCTTTTTGCTCCCAAGCCAGTGTTCCTTCCATTGAAAACACATGTGGTTTAAAAGATTGCTCTAAGTAGTATTGTTTACACATTTGTCTTATTTTTCTGACTTTTTTCTTTTGCATACATGGGCATATACACATAAAATATACACTGAGCATTTGTTATCTATTAAAAGGTGACATTCATATTCAAGTTCTCTTTTCCTTTCAAGTTTTAGGATTAAGGATGAGATGGCAACTAGTTCTAAATATGATTATAGTAGGATCTTTGGCCCAGAGATGACTTAAGTATTTGCCAAAGTCCCAGTTTAATGTTTCCATCTCCCCAAAGGGTTCAAATTGTTGTAAAGGGAAAATGATGCTGTGCCCCCAAACCAGGAAAGGAGAAGAGTGACAGAGATTAAAAGGGATGGGAGGTAGTGGCACTTAAACTGGGATATAGAATTAAATATTGATGATCTCAACTCATTCTCCAATAGTGACAAATAACCAATAGCCTATTTAATATCATCCTTTTGTCCCAAGAACTAAAAGAATATCCTTTTATCAGTTGCTATTTCAAAGTAAAATTTAAATGGTGAAAGTGATTTAAACTTAAAGAAAAAATGCTTTCTTGATTTTCCTCTCAAAAATGTGCCAGGATAGAAAATAAATGGGGGGAGGGAGGAAATCAGTATATACAGAATGTTTATTTTTGGTTTATTTTCTTTAAAAGATGTGTGTTCATTGGTTTTATCAAATCAATATAGAATGAAAGGTATTTCAGTTAAGCAATCAGGATTGCTTCCTATATGCAAATCTGTTAGACTGCTGTTCAGTTCTGAAGAAGTAGGAATGAAAGAAGGAAAAGACATATTGTCTCCTCATGTGAGTGACAGTCAATGCCAGACTGTGGTTCTTCATTCTGTTCAGTGTATTTATAAAACCCACTTCCTCTAGCACCATTTACAAGATCTCTTATAAAGCAAGATTCCTAGGAAATTATGCCTCAAGTCCACCAAAGGACCTAGGATGACCCTACTAAAGGGTGGCAGAAGGTCTTGTTTCTTACTGCCCCCTTTCTCATATTTAGACTGGTGGGTATCTGGGGAGGGAGTTAGGAGTGGGGAGAAAAAAGAGACCACTATTTGATACATCAGTACCACTTGCTAGTCCCCCTCAATTGCTGCACCAGAAGAAGAAAGAGCAGCTGTAACCAGCAGACCTGGACCAAATCCAACTGTAGGCTTGGTCCAGCCCCTTCCTCAATAAACCTCGTGGACATTTTATCACTTACCTATTATCACCCCTATGATTTCTCTGGTTTCTCTCCCTTTCCTATTGCTAATTAATTACATTTAGGAAACTTTATCTCCAGACCTATCTTCCTATCCTCTTTAATCCTATCCTGCCCATATCCCCCTATGATTGTGGAGTTGCCTCCATTGTGCCCTCTGGAATTCTTATTCCATAGAGAATAAACTCTCCTGCATCTTGGACGTTTATCTCTCAAACATCTTCCTTCGCTGAAACCTGACTCCCCTCTGATAATAGTGTATCCCTAACTACAGTTTCCAGCACTGGCTGCATCTTCTCTTATCCCCCTGACACACTAGTCCTATAGGGGTAATAAAATACCTCTTAATTTCCCCCCTCTATTATTTCTAGATTTTTCCTTTACCTTCTCTCAACAACCCTTCTTCCTTTGAAGTCTACACAATCAAAATACTGTACCCATTCCGAACTGTGGTATCTGTAGTATAATAATCCCCAAGTCATTCTCTCATTTCTCAGAGTTCACCACTTGGCTCACCATCTTCCTTCCCTCCCACTTGTCTTTATACTAGGGGATTTGAATATCCAATTGGTATGTATGTATATATGTATATATTCCCTTAAATTTCTCATTTTCCTTAAATCCTATGACCTATTTTTTCACTCTGAATCAACCACATGGATGGTCACATACTACATCTCACCATTACCCACAATGTTCTCCTTAATTAGAAACCTTTATAGTCCCATATATAACCATAACTTCCTCTCATTTGGCCTCTCCCTATACCTACCTCTACTAAACTTATTTTTTGCCCTCATCTAGACCTCTAATGCCTTGGTACTTTCTCAGGACATTACACCGGCTGATTTCACTTTCCTCCTTAACCAATTTCAACCCAATAGTTAGCTCAGAACCAATATGCTTCAACTTTACACTGTCTCTACTTTCAATTCCCTGTCCACCTTGTCTTACCATCACTCATCTCTTGTAAAGTTCAACCTCAGTTACTCCCATAATCCTCCCCGTCCATTCTTAATTTCAATAAAACTCAGTTGAAGAGATCTCACAATCATTCTGACTACATGCTGACTATAAACTCATGTTGTCCAACCTCAGATGGGCCCTCACTACAGTAAGTCCTTTAATTTTTCTCTGATTGATTCTCCATCTCACTCCTCACAGAAGCTGTTTCAATTCTTCTGTTTCCTCTTTAAGTCTCTCACATCTCTCCCTACCTCTACTGAGGATCTTGTCTCTTACTGTCCTAAGAAAATTTAGGACTTCCCACATGACCATCCTCTTCTCCCATTTTCATTTCAGACTCCTTTGGTGTTATCAACGTGATGTTTCTTTTACCCCTAGTCTGACAAAAAGCCAGTCCTCTTTGTCAAAATAAACCTTGCTCCATTTGCATCTGATTTCATTCCCTCCTGTCTGCTATAGTTTATTGAAAACTCAATCATCCTGTGTCTTATTCAAATCTTTAAACTCTCCCTACTTACTGGTTCCTTCTCTTCTGCCTTCAAATATGGTAAAGTCTTTTTTATCCTTAGAAAAATAAGACTTCCTTCCACACTCAAGAGAAAGAATGATGGAATTCATTCACAGAATGTAGCAGATCATGTTTGTGTATGTGTGTGTGTGTATTATGTTTTGATTTGTTATATGATTTCTTCCATTTATTTTAGTTCATCTACATGGCATGACTATAGTGAAAACGTATTCAATAGGAAAGTATATGTAGATCCTATATGGAATTGTATGCCATCTTGGGGAGGGAGCAGGGTGGTGAGGAGTAGGTGTAGGGGGGTGAAAATCTAAATTTTATGGTAGTGATTGTAGAACATTAAAAAAATAAATAAAATAATAAAAAAATAAGACTTCACTCTCTATTTCTCCTCTATTCACCTCTATTTCTCTTCCATTTCTCAGCTAAATGTCCTGAAAAAGATAACTACATTCATTTCCTACTCTTCTTGCTAAATAACCCTTTTCATTCTGGTTTCTGATTTCATAGATCAATTAAAAATTGCACCTTGGAGAAGAGAGAGTTAAAATGGAAGAGTACAGACCAGCACCCAGATAAAATCTCCTAATATTCCCTCCCAAACAACTTTAAAATAACACCTCAAATCAAATTTTTGTGAAGAGAGCCAACAAAAAATTGGAGGGAGACATTTTTCCAGCATAAAACAATATAGGAAGTCCATAGGTGAAGTCTGTAACACTAGATTAGACGCTGATCCGGAACACAGAAAAAAATATTAGCAGCAGGTCTTGGAAGAGGCAGTGACAGCAGCAGCAGCTATGAGAACTTTCAACCCAGGGAGAGAAAGGTAGTCAGAAAATTGGACAGAAAGTGATTTCAAGGGATCCTTTGCTGGCACTAGGTAATCTACCCCAAAAAACTGAGTATAAAAATTCTATTGCCAACAAGTAATCCTGGGTCACAATTCCAGGGAGGAAAGGAATGTTTGGGTTTGGTCACAAGGAAGCAAGGGCCCTGGTCTCACTTCCAGGGCCAGGAAAATCACTAGCACTCATGACTGTAGGTGACCAGGAGATCTGGTCACAATTCCAGCTCCAAGAGAAGTGCTAGTGTTTGCAGTCACAGGGGAAAAATGGCCCTTCTTGGGTAAAGACCAGACAGCAAACCAGGAGAGCAATGACCACACCTCTCCCTGGATAATACCACCTTAGAAGAGCTGAAAACTTACATACCCCAAGAACTAGTTCTAAAAACAGCAGCATGAAAAAACCTGAAGCTTAAGACAGTGCCTCTCTATTCCTAGATGAGTAAAGTTCAATTTTCACATCAAATTTAAAGTGAAGAAATAAGCTGGGGGTGGGGGGAATACTTGATTATAAAAAGCTACCATGGTGCCAAAGAAGACCAACACATAAATTAAAAGAAGACAACAATGTCAAAATAGCTACAAGGAAAGTCTGAAAGAAAAATGTTCATTGGAATCAAGAAAATAAAGAATTCTTGGAAGAGTTAAAGAGATAAATGTGGTTGAGGAAAAACTTAGTAAAGAAATGAGTGATGTAAGAAAATTATGAATAGAATTAACAACTTGATTAAAAGGAACACAAAAAATACTGAAGAAAATAAATCCTCAAGAAACAGATTTGGTCTGTAAATGTCTCTATGAACTGATACGAAGTGCAGTGAGAAGTACCAAGAGATCATTAAACATAGTAATAGCAGTGTTGAAATGATCATCAACTGTGATAAATTTAGCCACTCTGATCAGTGCAATGATCCAAAATAATTCCAAAGGACTAATGATAAAAAAAAGTGCTATCCACCTCCAGAGAGTTGGTAAACTCTGAATACAAATTGAGGTATGATTTTCTTGCTTTTTAAAATTTTTTTGCTTTTTGTGATATGACTAATGTGGAAATATGTTTTGCACAATTTCATGTATATAATAGATATACTGTTTACCTTTTCAGTGGAAGGGGTAGGAGAGAAGGAGAGAATCTGGAAGTCAAAATTTAATAGGAAAAAATTATTAAAATAAATAAATAATATTTAAAAACAATAAAGACTGGAAGAAGACCAAAAAGAAAAAGAAGTAAACTGTACCCCTGCAAAGTCACTAACAATCTCTTGATTGCCATATCCAATGGTCCTTTCTACGTCCTTATCCTTCTTGATCCATCAGGTACAGTGTTGACTGTGCTTTTCTGGAAGCTCTCTTCTCTATATGTATTGGCCACGCTACTATCTCCTGGTTCTCATACCCCTCTGAAAATTTATTCTCAGTTTCTTCTTCTGGATCATCATCCATATCATGTCCCCTACTGTGGGTATTACTCAAGTTTCTATGGTTCTATCCTAGGTTCTCTTCTCCCTCCTCTCTCTCTCCTTCTCAGTTTCCATTACTTTAACTGTTATTTCTATGAAAATTACCCTCAGATCTACATATCTAATTCCAGTTCCAGTATGTCCCCTGAGTTTTAGTCCTATATCACCAATTATTAATTGAAAATGTGAAACCACATTCATCTAACTCATCTTTTCCCCAAAAGTTTTTCTTCTTTCAAGCTTCCCTATTTCCATCTAACATACTGACATCCATCAATCTCTTAGATTCATAACCTGGGTCTTATCCTTGTCTTGGCACTTTCCCTCAGCCCATATATCCAATCAGTTGACAAATTTTGCCATTTCAACCTTTACAAAATTGCTTGCACCTGACCCATTCTCTCCATTCAAAAGCTATAACCTTAGTTCAGGTTCTTATCACTTCTCACCTATGTTATCAAGTCACACTCCCAACTGGTCTGCCTGAACACCCCTACTCCATTTCTTGCTACACACTGCTGTCAAAGTAACTGTACTTCAGCTCAGACCTAAAAAAGAGCTTCCCTTAATCAACCACAGAGTTTTCTATTGCCTCTAAGACCAAATATAAACTTCTCTATTGAACTTGTAATCCCTGTATAAACTGGCCCCAACTTATCTTTCCAGAGTCATTGAATATTGCTCTCCCTCCTGCCTCATTGATTCAGTCAAATTCTGTTTCTCAATTATTAGAGTTCATTTCCTATTTCCTTGATTTTGCCCTGGCTACCACACATGCCTAGAAAACACTCCATGCTTACATGCCCCTCACAGTCTCTCTCTTCCTTTAAGACAAAGCTCTAGCACCATCTTCTGCATGAAGCTTTTTTTCTTGACTTCCCCAATTGCTAGTGACCTCCCTCCCAAACAAAATTGTATTTACTTCACCTTTATTTGTATTTATACACTTTCTACTTATGCTGTATATTTTTACATGTACTTACTGCTATTGTAAGCTACCTGTGAGTAGGAATTGCTCCATTCTTTGTGTTTATACCCCCCTGTACCTAGTGCACTACCTGATGCATAGGAGATGCTTAATGGATACTTTTTGATTACTGGATTGATATATCATTGAAGGAGATAGAAGAATCCAAGCTGATACAAAGATTTGGAGAATGGATGACAGAATATGTTTTAGTATCATTGTTAGGAGAAAAATAATTATAATGGAAAAAAAGACAATGAACTCAGTATATGTTTTTGATATTATAGTTTAATCATTTCAGCCTGGCTGTTTGTGACCCCGTTTAGAGTTTCCTTGGCAAAGATACTGGAGTAGTTTGCCATTTCCTTCTCTAGCTTATTTTACAGATGAAGAAACTGAGGCAAACATTGTTAAGTGACTTGCCCAGAGTCAAGTAACTACTCTGAAGCCAGATTTGAACTGAGGAAGATGAATCTTCCTGACTTCAGGCCTGGCACTCTATCCACTGTGCCGCCTAGCTGCCCTATGGATATGAGAAATTGTTTAATATGAGTTGCTGGAATTCATGGAGATGTCCAACATCTCCAACAATTGTAAAAAAAAAAAAAAGGAATTAGGGTACTGGGGGGAGAAAGAAGAGTTGGATTTGTGGATTTGTCAACCCAGGAAGGTGACAGAAGAAGCCATATGAGGGTATAAGGGTACCAAGGGAAAGGGAATAGACAGAGATGAAGCCAGCTTTGAAACCTACTCAGACTTAATGAAAAAAGAGAGTAACATGAAATAGTGGAAAGCAAGAAGAAACAGTCAGGAAACTATATAAGAGAAACCACTGAGGAACAGTGTGGAGGGAGGAGAGAGTACCGTAAAGAGAGGATGGTAGTGTTAGAGTCTATAGAAAAGTAAAGCAGAGAACTGAGAAAAGATAATTAGGCTCAGCAAATAAAGTTTTGAATAACTTCTGTAGGGAGTATGACTGACGGGAATATATTAGAGGTGAATGAGGAGATTACTGTATATTAGTAAATAGCAAGAATTTTAAACCTAATTTTATCATTCACTTCACTAGTGGTTGTCAGGTCCCAGGCAAGAACAGAAAAGGTGGACTGGAATACAAACAAATTGCTATGCACATGGAAAGTATCAGGCACTGAGGTGATACAGAAGAAATAGAAGGGTCATGATCTGAGGGGTCAGGACATGTATACATTAAATAGTTAATGAAAAAAAGCACAACTGGATATGAGCCAGTCCCCAGCTATCCTGGAGGCAATATCTGTGTTCCTCCTTCATTGCCATCAGAGAAATGATGACATGACTTGCACTTGACTTTATTTTGAGTGGGGGAGGACTGAGCAAGGTCACCAGCCTCACTTTCTCCTCCTGAGCCATCTGAATCCAGTGACCAGATATTCATCAGGATGACTGGAGATGACTCAGGATGCAATGGGAGACCTTGTCTCCTTTAGATCAAGGTCTTTGCAGGTACTCACTTAGGGTGAGGTAACACCCATTTACTGAATATGTATCTTGTATTCAGGGTACTAGAAGACTATCCTAATGGAAAAGTAACAGAAGATGAGATTGGGCAGAGAGAGGGAAGAATTTAGAGTGCTACCAAGTTTGGATTTTTATCCTGCAGATAACATGTAACACTTTGAGCAGGGGAGTAACAAAATGAAAGTGGTCTTTTTGGAAGGTTAATCTGATCAGAGGTGGAGTATAGGATACACTGAACAGGCAGAGAAATTGAAGACGATGCAACAGTTAAAGGGATCTGTTGGGTTAAAGTATTATGTATAGAAGGTTGAGGGACCTTTTCTTTGAGAAGCTAGGGGGTGTAAATAAGAACTTGATGTAACCATGAAATTTAAAGGGGCTGATTGGAACAAGGAAATGTGAAGACCAGACAGGGCAAATTAGGAGACCAGATTACAGCACTGGGTAGGGGAAACCCTCAGAAATTCTGGAGTTTGCTTCAGTAGGGTGTCTCTTTCCTCCTACAAAAGCAGCATGGTGAAGTAGAAAGAGCTAATGGGCTCCGTTCTAGAAAATGTGAGCTCAAATCTGAGTGTTACTGACTCAGTGTATGCCTTTCAGTAAGTGACTTACCCATTCTGAGCCTCAGTTTGCTTACCTGTAAAAATAATATTTACAATACTTTCCCTGAAAGGATTTTGTAAGGAAAACATTTGTCAATAGTCTTTGTCAATAGAGTATCAGACTTGGAGTCAATCATGAAGACCTGAGTTCAAATCCTTCCTTAGACATTTACTTCCTGTTTGAACATGGACAAGTTGCTTAATTTTTCTCAGCCTAAGTTTCCTCATCTATAAAAGAAGGATAATAAGAATACCTGCTTATATGTACATAGGCGTGTGCTTGTATGTGTGTATATGTACATACACACATACATATAGACATACTTTGCAAAGTTTAAAGTGTTATGTAAATATTGACTATTATTATAATGAAACCCTTAAAATTTTAAATTTCATAATTAATAAATTTATAAATATTTTATATATTTATTTTATTTATGTATTATTTTATTCATATGGTATTTATATTATATGCATGTGTTTATTTACTACATTAGATTGAGTAAATATATTTATATATCATATACAAAAAGTTGAAGGTAACATAAAAGTATATTTATATTGTTTATAAATAAATAACAAAATTTATAAAATAATTTTTAAATACATATTAGATCTCTCTTATCCACATGCCCAATCACTTCTAGGTCTTGCCACTATTTTATCTCCATACTATCTTTCCCATGTGATGTCCTCTTTACTCTTTAGTTTAGCTCCCATAAATTCAATTTTCATCTCAAATTTATATAATAATAATTAGGCATTTAAATAGGGCAGCTAGGTGGCACAGGGGATAGAGGGCTGAGTTTGGGGTCAGGTAGATATATTTTGCTAAGTTCAAATCTGACTTCAGACACTTACTAGCTGTGTGACCCTGGGCAAGTCACTTAACCCTGTTTGCCTCATTTTCCTCCTCTGTAAAATGAGCTGGAGAAGGAAATGGCAAAACTGCTTCAATATCTTTGCCAAGAAAACCCCCAAATGGGGTAACGAAGCGTCAGATACAACTGAAACACTTCAACAGTAACAAAAGTATTCAAACAGTACTTTAAGGTTTGCAGAAGACTTCAGAAACATTATCTCATTGTGCCCTCGTAACAACTCTATGAGGTCAGTTATTAGTATCTTCATTTTACAGATGAGAAAGCTCCCCTGAGACTAAGAAAGGTTAATTAATGTACTGAGAGTCACAGAGCTAGAAGCATCTGAACTAGGATTTGGACTAAGCTTTTCCTGACTTCCAGTTCAGTACATCCTTCACTGTGCCTACCTAGCTACCAGCCCTAACCTCTCTCCTGACATTCAATTTCATCCTCTCCAATAGTCTGTTGTAAATAGACATCTTAAGCTCAACACATCAAAACTGAACTCATTATCTCATCACCTTTCCCAAGACCTCTTCCTAATTTTCCTAAACCTTTGAATTTACCATCATCCTCCTAGTTGGCCAGGTCACAACTTAGATGTCATGCTCAATTCCTCATTCTTCATCACACCCCATGCTAGATAGATAGATACTCTTTGTGTCCTCAGCACCCAGCAAGCTTTCATAAATGCTTGTCAGTTAATTTATCCTTATTACGAGGCATCTGCCCAGCTCTGATTCCATAGATTCACCATGAAATCCATTTGATTTTCCTGAGACCAACCCCTCAAGTGCAAAAATATCTTGTTTGTATAAGGCTTTCTCACTAGACTATGTGCCCCTTGAAAGTGGGGATGACTTTTTGGTTTTCTTTTCATTTTTTATATCCTTTCTTTGTATACCCAGTGCCTGGCACACAGCAAACACTTAAAAATACTTGCTAAGTGACTTAAATAGCCACCTTCCTAGTTCAGATCAGCATCACTTCTCCTCTTGCGTATTGGAATGGCCTCCTGACTCATCTCCCTGCCTCGTATCTGTGTCTTCTCCAATCTATCCTTCACATAGTTGCCAAAGTTGACTTTCTTAAAGCAAAGGTCATTCCCCTACACAGTAAACTACAATGTGTCCCTATGACCTCCAGAGTCAAATATGAATTTCTCCATTGGGAATTTAAATCTTCAAAACCTGGCTCCAATTTCCCTTTTAACCCTTATTATATATTACCGTCCTTCATGTATTCTGTAGTTCAGCCAACACTGCCTACTTGCTCTTCCTTACATACTATATACTGTTTTCTATTTCTGTGCCTCTTCAGGCTGGCCCCCAGGCCTAAAATTTATCTTCACTTTACATTCTTCTCTTAGAATTCTTAGTTTCCTTCAGATCTCAGTTCAGATCTTTCCTGATCCTCTCAGCAACTACTGCCTTCTCCTCCTTCAATAGAAAAGAAAGTGCACTTATCATGTCATATTATTTATATATACATATTGTCTTCCTTGGTAAAAGCTATATTCCTTGGGAGCAGGGACTCTTTCATTATCTTTATATCTCCATCACCCAGCAGAGTATCTGACATAGACCAGGCATTTAAAAAGACGTTTGGATTAATTGGTTGATTTTATTACTAGATTTCTTCCTAGCTCTGATTCCACATGCTCACCTTTAGCCAGGAGATCTCTTTGGTTTTCCTGAAGCTAATCTTTTAAGCACAAAAATGGAACAAGTTTTCTAAAAATTTTCCCAGCCTGTATCCTCTCAGTCATTGCTGGTACAGCCCAGGAATGACTCAAGAGCCATACCAGTTCTAGATTCTCCCAGCGTTCCCCTGAATGATTGTAGGGTTCCTAGGATCAGACCACTTCTTAATTACACGGACCATCTTATTTTAGTGATTAATTTCTAGATTTGCTGTGGAATTCTGGCTTTTCTTATGACTCGCTGCCCCATCACGTCTTGCTAACTTTCTACCCTCACACTGCAGAGATTAGGAGGATTTCCCCTTCAAACATCCTCAGGTCCATTGCCTTTACATTTTTCAGAACACATTTCCTCCTATACAGTCCTGCCCAGAATACTACTACACAACACTGGCAGCTATTTCCAAAATGTATAAACCATTTTAGCACAGAGCAAGGAAATTTTTTGGAGTACACACATTAAGCACAGAATAAGTAATAGGTCAACATAATCCCACATTGCTAAATTCAACTGTACAAACTTTAGAGCATTTTCATTTTCTTTAATGGCACTCCTTTGATCTTCGTTTTGCCTAGTCCTTTCTACAGGGTAATCTTTTTTTATTATTCTATCCTTTGATTTTTTACTTCTACCTTTTAGTCCAAAACCAAAGGTATTTCTCTCAATTCCCTTGATTCCCAGAAAAAACATGATCCTTTTGTCTTGACTTCAATTTCCTCCTCAGTTTTCAAGGGAAAACAGCTTTCCTTGAAGCAAACTAAACCCTGACTCACTGGCTTCCTTGGATTCTTTCCAGAGAACTTCTCCACACTTACCTCTCTCCCACCCTCCTTTCTGTTCAACTTTTAGAATTAGGTATGCTCCTTCATCATCTTATTCCCTTCTAATTAGCTTCCATTGCAGCTAATTCCAGGGGTAGCATTAACAATACATTTTCCTCACATTCTCAGATCTCAGCATTCTTGACCTTACTCTTAGACACACTAAGGTATCAGCTCTCTTAGGCTTTCATTAGCTGCCCTTTTCTCTTGGCTCAAACAGACATCAACCTCTCTACATCATTTGATGTAATTGACCATTCCTCTTTCTTGAAATTCTTCAATTGCTGTCCACAACTGACATTTTACTTGTTTTCCACCTACCTTTCTGACTACTCCTCTGTTTCATATCGTTCCCCATAAATGGCTCAGTCTTTAATATTCTCCTCTATTATGAGCAATTTCCTTCAGTAAAATGGTTTTTTATTAGAGTTCAAATTATTGCTATTTTCTTTGAGTCTCAAATCTACATTTGCAATTTGACCCCTTACCTGTGTTTCAGCCCTGTACTTCTAACTGTCCAAAGGTCTAGCTACATCTCAAAAAGCATAGATTTAGAAATTATATCAAAGGTTGTCATCTGATCCAACACTATTTTATAGAGGAGAAAACTGAGATTCAGAGAGACTCAGTGATTTACCCAAGGTTTTATAGTTACCAAGTAACAAGGCCTGGATTCTGTTTCCTGGTTCCCCTAGCCGTAACATCAAATCAAGCGTGTCCCAGACTGAACTCTCCATTTTTCCTCTGTGCCAAACTACTCTCCCCCTGCCATGACCTTATTTTTGACAATGGCATATTATTTCCCCAATTTTCTAGGCTAAATATATTTAAACTATGTTTTGAATTGTCATCCTTTTTTACAAGCTATATGTAATACATCATCAGACTTATATTTGAACTTTCAAAATAGCCTCTTACCTGGTCTTTTTGCTTCTTATCTATACTGTACACTGTTACCAGATTCATCTTCCCCAAACTTCAGTTTTATCTAGCTGCACAAAACCTTTAATGATTCCCCATTGCCTACTTATTGATTGATTGGATGAATAACTATTTAAATTTCAACTACTTAATTACTGTTCACTTAATCTAGCCTTGGGCAGCCTGGATATATTCCCAAATACACATTATGATTTGGGATAATAGGACTTTTACTGTCAAAGCCCATCATATCTTTCAATCAGAAACAATTATTCCTTCTGAGTTGGAATATATCTATTTAATACTCATGGAATAGTCTATATTATATATCCATACATATACATAAAAGTATACAGAATTATAGTCCCTCTAACTCAAATTAATCAAGTATATATATATATATATCATCCTTCTATCCCAAATTAGCTATGCATGTTTGTATTGTACCTATGTATATATGTATGTAGAATATATATTGTAGAATAAGTAGAGTAAGAGCACATGATGGTATAAAATCCCAGGAAGAAAAGATTGATTTTTTTAATGAGGAAAAATGACAACTCTTAAAGTATCTCTCTCTAAGCTTAGATCTGTGGTCATGCATATATTCATATACTGTACACTGTGTGTGGGTGAATAATGCCCAGGCATGTCTGTATGTTCTACATCACAATATATGTGTGTGCATGGTGTGTGTATATATATATATATATATATATATATACATATATATATATACATATATATATATACATATATATATATGTATATATATATGTATATATATATATATATATATAGACAAATAGGTGTATGTATGGATGAAATGAGAGCAGCATGGTGTATAGTAATGAATAGATTTTCAATCTTGGAGTCAAGAATATCTGAGCTATCTTACTTCTGATAAATACTGGCTAGGTGACCCTAAAAAAGTCATTTGACTTCGGACTCAGTTTCCTCCTGTAAAAAGAGAGAATTGAACCAGATGACTTCTGAGATACATTCCAGTTCTTAATCTATGATCTTAGGATTTCTTTCCTTGTTTCAGTCCAGTTTTCAACAACTGTTTGAAGATAAAGAACTGAACTTGCAATTGAAAAAGCCTGTGATTCACCTTGACTGTCATGCTTTCCTAGAGACTATTAGGCCAAGAAAGTTCCTTCTATTCCCACTTTCCAATTTAGAAGAGAAAATGGAAAAATATATTTTTGTGGCTCTAACTCGGTCCTATAAAAGTCACAACATACTGGATGCTTGAACCTTCTGCAGCTCAGATGTTGTGCTTAGCTTTTTTTCCTCTACTTTCATGATTTTTTTTTCTGATACTTTTGCCTCTGTGTTGATTAATCTGTCAAAGAGAATACTAAGGCTGAGAAACCATTCTCCATATTTTAAAGTGCCTTACTAGCATGAGTTACAGAAAGTAAACAACTTTAAAACTGGCAAACAAGCTTTACCAATTAGCCCATAACAGTAAGCATAGGAGACACGATAGAGAAAATGGAATTAAAGCAGTCAAAACATCCTTCAGCTAAAAATGGATTTTGAAAAAAAATAAGAAGGTAACTGAGGATTCACATTAGTAGCAGTTATTACTTGCTGTCATTTTAAGACACACCATAGAGAATCCTGTGGGAACAAGACCCTGATGTGAAGGAGTTGAATTAAGGTCTTTTAATTAAATTTAAAGATTTTCTTACTCATGGGAATAGCTAATTAACTGTTTTCTAACGTAGTTGACCCAAAGATGCTTGAGTCGGCAGATAATGAAATGTATTAAAAAGTAGTAGTAGATTCTAATTAAGAGATTTGGCTGCTGAGGGTGGGGGTACAAAGTCAGGCATTATTTATGCAAGATAGTGTTTCCTAATGGGGGAGATTAAAAATTAGTAACACAGGTGACCAACTTTCTGTCACAGGGAAGGGATATGACAAGCAATGGTCCTCCAACATACAGCTTCAAAGAATAAAAATGAATAACTCAGGGTTCAAAATGATTCTGCTGTATCTATGGAATATTCCCATAACAGTACTAGAACTACACTTGGGCAGCTAGGTCACACAGTGGATAGAGTGCTGGACCTGAAGTTAGGAAGACTCATCCTCCTCAGTTCAAATCTGGTCTCAGACTCTGACTAGTTGAGTGACCCTAGGAAAGTCACTTAACTCTGTTTGCCTCAGTTTCCTCATCTGCAAAATGAGCTGAAGAAGGAAATGGCAAACCACTACAGTATCTTTGTCAAGAAAATCCCTCACAGGGTCACAAAGAGTTGGGCATAAATGAAATGACTTAACCACAACAAGAAATACCCTTGAACTCAGACGGGACTTAAACCTCTTCCATAAGCTAACTATGCTCTATCAGATATAAGTGCTGTGTTTTGTGAAATAAACATATCGACACCTGAGAGACAAACTGTACCACCAGGTTATATGCATGCTGAATGCTTCAGTAGATCTGTGAATTCATTCATTGAGGTACTACCTTAAATGGGGCAGATCTCAACCTATCCATGCCTTCTTGTGCTGTTCAGGTATTGATTATTCCCTTCCATCAGTCCTGCACAGAGGGACTGATGAAAAGATACCCCATCCTTTAGGTCACTTGGCAGTGCATAGATACTAATGAAGCACATAAGCTGTCTAAGAATTAGCCCTTGCTTTGCCTACCATTTTTTCCAGTCATATATCATCATTGTCATAGTTAACATTTATCTAGCTCTTACTATGTGCCAGGCACTAGGCTAAGTGCTTTACAATTTTTATGTCATTTGAACCTTGTGACAACCTTGTGAGGTAGGTAATATTATCTCCTATTTTTCAGATGAGGAAACTGAGGCTAATGGCATTTAAGTGACTTTCCCAAAGTCAAATAGCTAGTAAATGTCTAAGGCCTCTTTTGAACTTGGGTTTTCTTGACTTCAAGATCAGTGCTCCAATCATTGTATCGCCTAGTTGGGTCTGCATCTTTCTGATGACGTCATTTGTGCTGATTCTCCTGAACTATTCTTCAATGGTAAAATGAAACCTTTTGATACTATAATATGTCTGTTTATATATGTGTATATACAAATTTATATACTTATATATACATACATATATGCAAATATCATTGTGTGTGATGCATGTACATACATACACATACATGATTGTATGTAATTTTTATGCTAGATCTATGATTTCATGAGTGTAGGACAGGGGTCAGAAAATTGCAGCAAGAGGACTAAATATGCCCTACTATCTTTTTCAGTATAGTCTACAAGCTAAGAATGTTTTTGTATATTTTTAAATGAAATTTTGTTATATTTTTAAAAGTAAAAAGTATTCTTAGCTTATAGAAAGTAGGTTGGATTTGGCCCTGAGATCATAGTTTGAAGGCCTCTGGTATGGGAAATTCTTGATGATGAAACTCCCTCTTCCAGTGCAGGCAAAGGAACCCCTGATGAGGATGATCCCTCCATCAAATGAACCTCCCTGAACTTAGCTGGGCTGCTCCTCACAATAGATACAGAGTAAGATTGGGTTCATCCCCAAAGCTTTTCCAACTCAGTAGGACCTGTTGCACTATTTGCTCTGTCCATAGTCTTTGGAAACCCAAGTTCATCTCTACACCACGACAGCATCAGGTGGGGACTTTAGTGCATAAAGCTCATATTATAAATTCCTGTAACTTCTATTATTTGCCTGCTGGTGTCTTACACTAAAATATTCTT